>JAHZNH010002110.1:0-11901 GCA_027744355.1 Tyrannoseira gladiata | reverse complement strand
AAACTGGTCGACCGCGAAAAAACTTGTCGCGAAAAGTCCGCCGCGAAAAATCCAGCCGCGAAAAAAATGTAGCGAAAACGCAGGCTCCCGCTCAGCTTAGGTTAGGTTACGAACTTGGCTCTTTGCTCAGCTCAGGTTAGGTTAGGTTACGAGCTTGGATCTTTTTTTCAACTAAGGTTAGGTTACGTGCTTGGCTCTTTTTCTCAACTAAGGTTAGGTTACCTGCTTGGCTCTTTGGTAAGCTAAGGTTAGGTTATGTTCTTGGCTCTTTGCTCAGCTTTGATTTTTTTAAATTGGTTTAGTATTTAGGTACCGTTTTTACATGAGGTGTACGATATTTGATGTAGGGTTTAGCATGGGAGTCTACTAAAAACAATAGATTAGTAGTATAAACAGTCAGCAAGGTTAAACAAATTTGTTTATGAAATTAATTTGATAACATCAGTTACATGAATTTTGCGACTGCAGATGAGATAAAATCTGACTGCAATATGCTAAAGTCGTAGTAGTTTTTAGTGCATCTTACTGAGAAAATGTAAGCTTCCACTGATAAATGCAACCGTAATAATACTTCACTACCGCATTGTTTCCACTCCATCTCAAGCTCAGGAGATCACTTAGCCCAAACAATGACAAATTAGTGTAATGTACTTAACGCCCATTTACCTAATTCGGTAATTTACTAACACTCCCCGAAATAAATAACAAGATAAGCAGGGGAAAAGTACAATTTTTTAAGAAAAAGTCCAAAACACCCCATCAACTATATTTAGCTACAATAGTGCTATGTACAAGTAGTAGGGCGAACTACTTCCCAGTAGTATTGAAATATTGAGCGCATTCGCCACTGAAGTTTTCTTTAAGGCCCCACGTCAAACCAAGATTTTCTGTCATTTGTCTCCGACGTTTTAACTATGAAGGAGAGTATTTCGGGAATTTATCACATCGTATTTTTCCACCTAAATGCTGCATTTTTTAAAAGGAAACTTCGAAACGAAACATCTTATCCTCGCGAAAGAAAACTCTCCCTCCCTTCCCAAACTGAAGCGTACAAACGACATGTTCCATGTTTATGAAGGAGTCGTCCCTCAAAGAAGATTTTGAGCTTGAGCATGTTAGGCATATTAAGAAAAGGGGAGAAATTCCACAACGATTCCCTTCTCTCCTGACTGGTAAGTACCAAGCCACACTACGCACTTTTGTAAACGCAGCATCATCATCTCCCCCAAAGAGAGAGTACCCACAAAAGTGTAGAACTCCTACCACTTCTACTTACTTTCACTACTGCTATTACTACCTAATCCCATTTCCAGGTCTTATTTTTCGTCGATTCCCTGCAAAACAATTTTGGAACAAGCTCTGCACCGCTCTACTTAGGTGAAGCTATATCGCGAGAAAATCATGCTACATATTTACTCGGAAGCAATGCGTCTTTTTTGCTTGATGTTGTGTGTGTGTGTGCATGCATTCTCCAAGTTCTTCCTGTTTTCGGAAGTCTGTATCACATTGGAAATCCGTCATGAGTCGATTTATCACGGAATCAAGTTGTCAACTTTCCTTTTGATTGTCAGATGATTTCTGGCAAGGGAGCAGCGAGTGGGGCTTGATTTGCTCCTTCTTCCCCCTCTCCCTCCAACGTTCATTTCTCATTCTGGGGGAGAGAGATGAACTAATACCATAAATTTCTTTGAACTTTAAGGTTGCCTACTTGTCAAAGTCGGCCAAACAAATGAGAATTCCCCACCAGCACTTCCTAGCGTCTGCAAAATGTGCAATTTCCTCTTTTTTTGGTCTGGCCAAAAGCCGTAAAGCTCGTTTCAAATCAAGGAGAGTAATACAGAGTAGGTACTTCACTTATGTGGTGGCGATAGTGGTGTAAGGGGTTAGGCAATTCATCCAATCCCCAAATGATTCCAAGAATGTTCTCGACTAAAAGGAAAAATATTATTTAATAGAAATTATTGCATTTTTCAAATATGCCACATCCTTGAAAAACGAAACTTTTTCAGGGGGAAGTGAAAGCTATAGAACTTGTGAGTAAGGGGGACAACCCCCTCACTCCAAAGAAGTCAATGTTGGTTGGTGGTGGAGAAGTAAGTAAGTACGCATTGCTGCTTGGGATTTAATGTTTATCCCTTGCTTCCCACGGTCAATATTTTACCATGTCCCAGAAACACCATGCCGTGTGCAATTTTTATCTCGAAATAAAATGTTCTCTTTACCCTAAACGGCAATCTGGATCTAAATGGATTGATACTACAAATAATGTAAAAACCTTACTGCAATTCATTCCATTTTTAATGCACGTGATACATCAAGTCCTCCATAGCTCAAGAGACTCCACTCGAGTCACTGGGCCATTGAACGAACGAGAAAACGGTCGAAGGAGAAGTATAAAAAATTGAGTAAACCAAAGTTTAATGCGATCATAAGGAAATATTTATTGTGAGGACGTTTCAAAGAAAGAATTCTCTTAAATCTTGCTCGCTCGTTCAGTTTTCCATCAGGAGAATAATACTAATACGGAATACTTATACTCTTCAAAGGACTACAACTTCTTTGTAGGGGGCAGTCAGTAAGCCGTTTTCTTTATGTCATCTTTCTTCATGATCCTACGCATCAGATTTTTATTCCTCTCCCCGTTTTAAGGATCATCCTAAATTTAGTTTAAATGCTCAATTCGAGAGAGAGAGAAAGGGGAATTTTTCGGGTCCAGAGAAAACAACAATAATTTGGCTCAACGACCCAACTTAAGGATATGCATGCATGTCGTGTGCACGATTATTTATGAGCGGATAAAGGAAAAAATACACGCTTTAAACAACAGCCTCGTCGTCTTCCCGTTTCCATAAAAGTCGTCCCTTGAAAACTTAAGTTGATGTTGACGATGATGATCATGATCATAACATGCTGCTGCACTTGAACGGTCTGTTATAGTGGCGTGGCACCCAGCTCCTACTTCCTTCTCTCCGCTTTTGGCGGCGGTGACGGTGAGCAAGAGCCTGGAGTCACAATAAAACGGCATCTGGGCCTGGCCTGGACTATTTCAGATGGAACTTGAAATCAAAATCGCAGGAAAATGGAATAAAATACTTTTCTTTTGTTTAGTTCAGTGCGCCAGGCCAGTCTCCATGAGAGATGCGATACGATTCGATGCCATCCCTCCCAACTTTCTTACTTTCTGGTTGGGGACTCCTCAGAGGTAAGAACAAAAAAATGATGAGGAGGAAGCAGCTGATGCTCCACTGAACCAGGCTCACTCAGAATGAGACGACGAGGACTACTGAAAGTAGCTGAAGAAAGTGAGACGCGCTCGCCACTACCACCATCACTCCAGATGAACAAAGCCTAGCCACCATCACCACTCACGGAAGTAGAGGATATCTCCTCACGCATGCAGAATGTATCATCAGAAAAATGCAGATGTTTTTTTCCGCCGTTCTCAAGACTCTTGTGACCTATGCCATGTAATGCGTTGGTACGACCTAAATAAGTACATATAGACATGAAAAGCTACGACCAGGAACGGGGAAAATAGCGATGAACACTCACATCACATCATTACCATTACTCTGACTTGCTTCGGAGCACTCCTGCATGAATCCTAAGTAGGATGAAGGGAAAGCGGACAGACAATCCATTTTTTTAATAAATCTGAGTTCTCCAGTTAGCGTTGCAATCACTCTGCGAAAAATCAGCAGGGCGTATCTGTGTACTGGTTCTCATGGAGCAACAACTGGAAAAGCAAATACACATGAAAATATTTATGCGCCCGAAGAGCACGTCCACTGAAACACTTCCTACTGTTTATTTTCACCCTGAAGAACTTCACAAAAAATTGGGGCTTCTCGTTCATTCTCCAGACGGCTTCGTTATTCATGCATGTGTGAAGAAGCAAAGCTAGACGCAAGCGAGAACATTGTACTCGCGATTATTCAACATGTCGTGAAATTATTGCACTAGCGTTAGATCCACATAATGATCATTGCAATAAAACAGAAATTTGAAGCAAGGCATTAAAATACCCGTATGGTGTTTCGTGAATTATGATGTTCACTTCCCGCTAGATAATGTACTTGCCTTAGCCAGAAGTGCAGAAGAACAAAAGGCAGTGCCATAAAAAGAGTTCTAGTACAAATAAAACTCAAAACAGACTTCAAATTCAAATTGCTGTTAAATTACTATTGCCATCATTTTAAGTAATTTTCATAAAACAATTCATTCCATCTATATATAGCATAAAACAATGCCTAAAATTGGGCTAGAAATGGCAAATGCAACTGTTCTACTTCGCTGTATCAAATCGCCCCACTTTATGGTTCATCAATGATGAAAACAGGAGTCCGCTGGTTTTCAGAGCCATTTTTCAAGCTTAACCGACCGATGCTTTTCATTTAAACGATCTCTGAACAATCATATGAATGAGCATATGTTTTCAAAAAACCAAAATTACTCATTTCGAGCAAGCAACACGCACAAGCAAGGAAGCATACAGCACTTCTTAATTGTAATGGCTCTTGCAGGAGCAAGTGAAAGCTGTTGACTAAAGTGAAATGATAACACGGTTTATATGGGATTCTAATCTTACCTCCACTTCCAGCCTTATCCTGGTTGAATCTCTTGCGGATGTAGCCGATCAGTCTGGATGGACATGATAGATCTTGACGCCTGGCCTTATTGATCGACTTCTTCTGTCGCTGTGGTCTTGAGTACAAGTGACTGACGACGCTGTACATCTCGTCTGTAAATGAAATAGATATCACCATTAGTACCTTACGCGACTACAATATGTTCCTTTAGAATGCTTCTCTCGCTTTTTAGACATATTTATTTCTGAAAAATTTCACCGTTCCAGCTAATTTTCATCGGGTTTTGGCAAGCTTCCACACAAATAATGAAGTGGAGCGCTGTCAACCAATTTCCCGTTAACAAACCAGCAGCGTGGGGCACTATTAGAGCTTTTCTCCTACATTGAAAGGTAGCAGCACCCAGCTATAGTAACTTCCCTATTGTTTTAAGGTGATGTATCCCCACAAAAGGAAAACAAAGCAGACATAATTATTTGGCTGAGAATTCTAACGGAAACGTAAGCAAAGTGAGTCAGCTAATTTAACTTTCGATGAGAAACTTTATTTTCAAAAATATCCTTCAGGGTCTGGTTCCATTCTAAATGAATGCGTTACTCTCCCGCTGACTGGGAGGGAGGCAGGTTAAAATAGCCCTAGTCTTTCAGCCACTTTTCACAGCAATGTGTAATGTGACTGCAGGAGTTCACTTATACTCATTGAGATGGGGAAAACTTATTTAGGTTTGCTAATAATGTTACTCTTGTGGAGGGATGCGTGAGGAACTTAAGAACATTAGATTTTGTGCTGGAGCATTCTGTCCCAAACATAAATTTTAAGTTTTTTTTTCTCGGTAGGAAGTGGAAAACTCAAACAAGAAAGACACACAGAGGTTCACATCTTCTTAATTAGGGAGTTGAGAAAAGGGAGAAGCAGCATTCCTACGCTTCAAATTGAAAATGAATTTATTCGCCCAAAAATTCATTCCTAGCTTTCGCAGTTTTGCTCTTTGAAAGGCAGTGAGCAACACAGCGGGCCAATTTTAATATGAAAAATGCTGGAAACAGAGAACGACGCGACAACACAAGTAACACAAGGAAAAAAGTATTAAGGACGTGACCCATGCTTTAAAGTTTACATGTTTAGTTTTCACGAACAAAATTGCTGAGAAAAAGTTTATTGTCAGAAGAATAAAAAATGGGTTATGTATAAAAAACGTGAGGATTGCCTTCCTATTCGTTCCATTTAGCTATCAATTAGTAAATACCGCACGTAATTTCCCTCTACGAGAACTACCTTAAAATGGGAAGTTTCAACCAGATAAAATTCTTAAAATGCGGAAACGGATTTTGTGCAAGGATTTGATTATAAATTATCAAATGTGTATCACTTATTTTCATACTACTGAAATGCCGCATAACTTTTTTTGCTTCGTATTTAAAACCTCATTGCGTGGCCTCACAATCCAAATTAGTTCTGCCTTTGTAAGCAAATAAGAGCAAAACTATTCTCAAACTTTAGAAGGTCATCGTGCATAAGCAGTAGAATGTGGTTGCACTAACCCAGATTTAATTACATACTCGTTGATTACCTACGTAAACAAGGAGGTAGTAGAGTACTCGCATTGAATGGCTTCATTCTTAATGCTACTACAACAGTCAATGTAGCATAGCTGGCACTTAAGTATTTAGAACAATAACGGTTGGCTGTGGCATGCTGTTTCCTTATTTTCCCGAACTCTATTATCTTTTTTTCCTTCCATTCAAATCCGAAATTCTGATTGAATCGCGGAGGGAACTTTTGTCTTACGCCGGATTCTACTCACTCAATTGCGTAGAAGACTAATTGCCGCCTTTCTAATTTCCTCGTGTAGCAATTCTATTTCTATCTACACTTCTTCTTCCATTAGCTTAACGTCCTCGGCGGTTTTTCTAAACTCTGCGATCACATCCCATTTTCGGGGGATCCATTGCTTATTAGATGTTAATAAAGTTAACTAGGGCTTCCAAAGAATTACCATCACAATCGGGAAAGTTTTTGAGAGTACGAGCTCAAGTTTCCGAGCATACACCCCCTCCCACTCCATATCTCCCGCAAGATGATCGTCCCAACAACTCACATCTCATCAAAATGTGCATATAAGCTAGTACGCTCACAATCTGAATGAGCTCATCGACATTGTGTTCTCATCTTTCTTACTCGTGTCGGGCGCTAATATGTTTGTGTTTGGGATCTTGATTCAATGATGAAGACAAAGAGGATCTCGAACGCGGAGCGATATAAATTCGGTGGATGCGGATCCGTTCACTTTTATGTTTTTCTTTGGGAAAAGACGACCGACCATTGTTTTCACAATGTGTCCCCCACAACTTCCTACTCTCGCCCTAGTCTTTTTTTATTTTCCACCGTGGTATACCTTTCCCAACCAGTGAGTAGTAATAATAAGTAATGTCATGTGTATAATTTTGTTGGACCGGAGTTGGAAGGACTAAAAGTTTTATTGGAAGCGATGGCAAAAGCCCGCACATAACTTAGGAGTGAGTGAGACAAGTTATTCTCTGGCTTGGAAAGGATCGGGGGCCACAGGAACGGGACTTGTCAAGAGCAAATGGACTTTTTTTCCCCAGTCTCACTTTCACATTCTCCCCGTATCATCGCTCCAGCAGCTCACTGGAAAAAAAGAAATTGGGCAGGGAGGAAGATGAGAGTCAAAAATAAAACCATTCACGTACTTCCGTTGCGAGCTCGAAGACGATGATAAAACTTGGGGCATTTCCTTTTCCTTATATTTACTGCTTCCGGTGCCAGCACCAATAAGCACGGGAAAATATGGCAAGGGGCTTTCTTCGAAATCACACACACACACAGAAATCACAAACATCAACTAAACAAAAGATGAGGAGTCGATATGGTGCGGAGCAGGATTTGTTCTGGGGCGCACAATCTTTTATCCGTGAAGATCATTATCGCCAATCCTCCGCCCTATTTTCTCCCTTTGTTTTCCTACTTTTTCTTCTTTTTCATGGATTCCACTCTTTTGAGGTCGCGGGGTCCAACTGGAACCCCGAGATGCATGCTTTGAGGACTACGCTAAGCTGCCTAAATCTCTATCTATGGTCAGTGCTTAAAGGGCAGAAGACTTTTATAAAATCTAAAAAGCACAGATTTTAATGAGATTTCCTACGTAATTCTGGATCAACTATGTATTTACGATGCTTAACAAATCCTCCACGTTTTCAGTCAGACATGAACTCAGACCTTCCATCATCTAACGAATCAATCTTGCGCTGGCAGAAATTGAACCATTATTCCAGATCTGTTTTATTACAAGCTTTAGGTCAAAGAACGAGATTTGATTTAAGACCCCATTTCACGAGTAATCGGTCATAAACACGAATTTTAAATTTTAGTGCTACTTCTCTGATTTAATGCAAGTTTACGAAGACTGCTTCCGCAAACATTCGAGCTACGCTCTAGCTAGTCGCGAGAATGCAATTAGGTGCCTCCCCGAGACTTCGTTTTTCTCAACGTCACGTCATGCCAAAAGCATCTGTATTTTATTGAATTCTGGCAGGGATAAACGCGACAATATGAAACGGCCAATAACTAGATTTCTAAATCTGCGTTGGATGCAAGTCACAAAAAATAGGTCCACCCTTTGCATCTGGAGAACCTCGCCCTACAGTGAAAACATTTCTTCATTCAAAACGTCTTCAGGAGTAAGTACAGTTGTTGCACGAAAAGTTGTGATCGACTTCTAGTTGGCATTGCTAATGTGAATGTTCAAAAAAAATATCAAAACTCAAGAAACGTCCTACCCAATTCCTACATTTTTTGCCCTAGTTTTCATGCATGCTGTTTGTCCAACTATGAACTCTTTTTGCATCGCGTTTTCCCTGTTCATTCCCGAGAATCTGAGTTGATTACGTATTTTCGTAGTGACCCTTCATTTCCTCAAGTCCTTCCGAGAACGCAGCGCGACAAAAATAAAAAACTTTTTTTTTCTTTCACTTGAGAATATTATCTAATAGGGAAAAAATTGGGGCCTCTGGTTGGATTCGTGAATGGATGAATGGATCGACAGATTGTAATGCAATGCATAGCATTTCTAACACGAAGGGAAACACGATTTGAAGAAAAATGCAGACATGATTAGGAAACGCTTTCGTCTCGCACGTCATGGTCTAGCCAGTGTGGCTGTGGCTTATAGCATTGCATGCAATCATGCAGAAATGAATGTCTCAGAGGGAAAACTCACCCCGGACAAACAACAACTTTCTCCATTTCTCCCGAAAATAATGCTGCAATCAAACTGAGTGAGAGAGAAAAAATGGAGGAGGCGTTGTGGTGGGTGGTGGCAGTGACACCAACAGTTTAGCTGGATCTCCTTCCCAACATGATAATATCCATCCATCCATCCATCCATCATCCTCTTCCTTCCGCTTTTCATCAAGTCGCTTCTTATTTAAATAATTCAAAGTCTTAGGGTAAAAGACAAGACGCTTGAGTACATACATGATATGACTTATTAGTCATTCATCCGTTCGACGGGGAAAGGATAAAGCGCTAAATACCATGCCTATATATCATCACACACTTCCTTCCCCCTTCAGTCCGTGGAATCTTGTAATTGTCAACTGATGGTGATGAATGCTTTCCGAGAAAAAAATAGCGCACGCTGGGGATAACGACATCCCGTTTATCCCGGAGTGAGATACGACTTGCAGCTGAAATGCACAAAAATTCGTGCTTACTTCCTGCTCCTTTCTCCAGAGAGACTTTTGCGATTAGATTAATGCATGCAAGCATCATCACCAGAGTTAAGTATATGAACTCAAAAAAACAGTTGCACTAATCGCTTCATGAAGTCTATGAGCAATAAATTAACTCAATTTTATTTTATCCATTGGAAATGTTGCCCCGCTCCCTATGACAGTTCAAAGCAAGTAATGCTGCTTACTCACGAAATGGAATATGAAGTGAAAAAATCACCAACTTGTACTTTTGCATACAATAAAAATTCATTGTTGTATTAAAGCACAGAAACCCAAATCTGATTAAATGCAGTTAAATTAAATGTGCATTTTCTATGATTGGATACAAGGCAGTCAATAGACAGAGACAGTGCGTTGAATTTTACATGCTTTTATGTAATTTCAAGAATTCATCAACATCAATTTGCCTTTGTTTTCAGTAATGAATGACACTTCACATCCGAACCGCTGTTATGAGTACATTTAATTTTGTCAATTTATATGGCATCCTTTGTCCAAAGAACGAGAGGGGCACAAACGATCGTAGTGAAGTTTATATTAAAAAATGATAAATAATTAAATTTCGGCGTTACAATGACAAGTGCAACACGCCCGAATAAAAACACTCCGCTATCATAAAAATTTCCTCTAATTAATATAAAATAAAAATATTTGTTAAAGGAAAAAACATTTATAACTTACAAGTTTATAGGGCCGTTGTTTTTTGGACGGGTCGAGCAGATGAAATAATTAAATGGATTTTCTTGGTCTGTTGTTCGGTTCTCCCCTTATTTGCGGTTAGGCTGGGTCTGGTTCCGCCTCCCTCAAAGAGTTCTCCACCGCTGATGAACTACACTCTAACACAAATTGTGACAATTGAAAGTTCCCTTCCTCTCAGTTCCTCATGATTTACAGAGTTGGTTGGTCGCACCAGGAATTTCCATTCATTATCCCAGAACACTCATCGTCACATGGAGCCCCTGATATAATCATTTGCCCTCTTGGTAGCGTCAGTGTCGTTTCTCCCAACCAGATTCACTCGCACCGCTGGCAATATCTAACTCCCACATTCCCATTTCCCATCAATGGCGGATTTAGGTAGGATTTTCCCTTTTGGAAGTCAATATGCTCCAACTTTTTTTTATTGAAACGTCTTGGATTAGAAAACTTGAAAATTGCAAACTTGCGGGACGTGATTTCCGCATTACACTTCCACGCCGAGTTTTTTTTTACCATGAAATACTTATTTTTTACCTGCAATCGAGTGGAAAGCAGTCCAGACTAAAAGGGGTATTGTTCAATATGTCGAGCCCTCGTTCGTTCAGTTTCCACTCGCTGAGAACCTTTTCACACGCTGCGGCAGGTGGTTGTGGGTGGGTGGGTGGCAACTGGCAATTCAGACAATAAAATGACACGTATTGATGAATATCCTTTCCAAAAACTTTATTCATTGACCACACACTCAAAGCACTTATTTACTTAAGTGCTTAAGTTTTAAAAAATGTGAAGGTACTTATTGACGTTCTTAAGCACGATGGGTGACAGTCACGGAAACTCAAATGAAAATGAAAACCATTAGTGGTTATTACTGCGTTGTCATCTTAACGGCATCTGGGTGAAACCTTTGTTTGTTTCTTCCACTATTTACTAATTCCCTGCCACTTGATGCATTACAGCCTCGTAAACAAAGTACAATGTGAAACCAACGCAACCCATGCTTTGCTTATTATCATCGATGTAAATAAACACAGATGATAACCAAGAATCGCATGCGGCGGCAGAGCGCTGCTGTGTATTAAAAACGTCCAAATCTAAAAGACGGCCAGTACAATAATAGACACCTCACTGAACTGAATCGATCGGTTAAAGGTTTTCTCCCCAAAAAAAAAAAAACTTTAATCTCTCCGAATGAGATGGATGAACATGTAAGAACTCACTGGTTGAGTTGGTTTCTAAAAAAGGAAGGAGATTTACTTAAGTGAATGACTTCAGAACACAATACAATGCTTTCAACCTATGTAAGTATTCACCGAAGGGAAAATTACAAACTTTCAGCATCCCTTCTTTCTCCACAAGCCTCATTCACTCACTCCAACTTCCTATTTTACACTTTTTTCTATTCTAATCCTCTCTGTCCAGGCCAGGACACAATAAGATAATAAGAATGGAGGAAAGAAGTAGGTAGCGTGTGGATGAGCGAGAGTTAATTCGCTCCCTGGGCTCTCTTTTCAAATGCATTTACATTTAAGTAAGTAGATAATAAAAACTAGAACTCCGTGTTTTTTTCTTAAGAGGGAATCTGTCGTGCTTCCACATCAACTCTTTATCCACAGACAATGGGGACGAGACCTTCCCTTCCCAGAGCTGGAAGGAAACAATGTAAGTGAATGCATAATTCTCATCTGCTTATCAGAACAAGCCCTACTACATACGTACTTAAATGTTGTTTGAAGGAGCAACTCTCCCAAATCTGACTAATTTGACAAGAAAATGGCAGCCTCCCCGCAAAATTTTTGGATGCAGATGATGGTGACGAGAGGGAACCCCGAAAACGTGGAATTTATGAATTAACGCGTATCAAT
>JAHZNH010002109.1:0-14591 GCA_027744355.1 Tyrannoseira gladiata | reverse complement strand
AACTTGGCTCGGGTACTCTAGTTCATCTTCCTTCCCTTCCAGCTTCAACTCACACGTGTGGGAGTAGCTGGTAAACAAGTAGGTCAGCGTGTATGTAATATTGCTGACTTCCGTGGTGAAAGCGAGAGAGGATGTGATCACATCTCATCTCATCTCATCGCATATTATCTCAATTTCCCATCTTCACGCATCACGAAATCCTCGTTGAAGTTCTGGAAAAATTGATGCTCGTCACCACTCGGCAGAGACTTCTTAATGATCCAATTTATTGTCACTGCCAACCACCAAGGATTAAAATTGGAATGGAACGAATAAATATGTGGAGACATATGCATATTTAGGTACATACACATATGTGGACTCTGGAGAAGCGCTCAATGAACTCCAGGAGCTTGAGAGAGAAAAATCTAGTCTGTTTTTACTGCGAACTGGAGCGAGAAGCACCGAAATAAGTAAGTGAGAATGTGTGCGCATTCCATTGTGGACTGAAGGAAAGTGGATAGATCTATTTCCTCCACTGGTTCTGTTCTATTCTGGGTGAAAAAAAAACGGTGCATGGTGGAGGAGTAGGTGCAAGTGTAATTGCTGGGTGCAGATGTATCTAATGCAAACGCTTCGATTTCATACACATGAAGAAAGAGCAACTCACTTATGAGTAGGGACTCACTCACAAACGCACACACACTTCCTTCCCACGATCGAACCTGTTGCCGTACTGTGGAGAGTGAAGTGAAGTTGTTAGTTTTCCCAAGGAATATTTTTGTAACGAGTCAGTTAGACTTAGATGTTTAAGTCCTCTCGATCCAGGCTAATGCTTACGGTTGAGTTGTGACATATGCAAACTTGCTAGAAGGAAGTAATTTTTCCCACAGACAGAATCTCATAAATCTTAAGTATTTACTTGAGGGCAACAAGGAGGGCTTATTTTGAAAGGGGTCATGAGACTACCATAATTAGCATCATTACACAACGAAACAGAGAGGAACATGTGGGAACAGAAGAGATTGAGCTTGTTTCCTTTGGTGGAAGTCCTTGTCCTACTTGCGGCATCAGTGCATCGCTCTATTGTCCCAACGATATCTGCGTCCTCCTCATGCTCAAGTAAGTACGTAAGGGAAAGGGTAGGCTGGAGAAACAAATCTCAATAACATTTTTGCTTGCTTTCCCTTTAAAAAAACATTTCCCTTTGATTCTTCCACAGATTCTTTCAGATTTGACCACCTCTGTCCGGATCCCCGAGCAGGCTCGCGAGAACTTATTTTTGCTGGTGATGGTTACGAAAATTCGCCAGATACGACTCTAATGCTGAATAGGGACGCGAACAGCGGGAGGGGAATGAATGGGTATGGAGGACGGGGTAGCTCAGGGGGATCGACATATTCCTCCTTGGAGCTGGCGAAGGACCCTTCCTCGTCCTCTTGTGACTTCCATGTGAATGGCGTGGAGACTGCGGTGATTGCTGGGGTGAATGTGATGGAGAAACCGTGGAACTTTCGAGGTGCTAATAAGTGCAATCACATTGTACGACTTTCCTACGATTTTTACGATAACGGGGGATTGGGGAATGGAGTGAAACCAAAGAGAGGGAATGAAAAGAATGACAGTGTTTGCAGTAAAGAGATAGGGATCAAGAGGCACGTGAATCGAAATCTTGATTACGAAGACTTGGCCCCCACTGATGAGGAGTTTGAGAAGAAAATGAGCGTTTACTTCTGGCACAATTTTACGATCTATAGACACTCGGTCCAGTTTATGGATATGGGTGAGCAAATGTTAACAAATCAAGGGATAGTCTGGAAAATTGACCGTCTATTTTAATTGTGACTTTTTTGTGCAGTAACAAACTACCATTTATCGCGAGATGACATTTTGTGCAAGAACGAGAGTAGGAGTGGCCTTTACGTCCAGATTGCCATCTGGGTGTCAAAAAGTACGCAATCATGAATACGTAAATAAAGCATTCCCTTTTTTAATTTCATTCATGCTAGGTTTGAAAAAGTCCTATCACTATTAATATTTTTAATAGGTGGGCGATGCGAAATAATGGTGCAACAATACAAAATTGAGACCAATAGATCCCGTTGGGGTTGCACCCAACCCGGCTACCCAGTCCCCAACCCTAGCCAGTTTTGTGGGTCATACGAATGCTCCCGGAGTAACAGCATTCTCACTGGAATGAAGCTCTCATCCCGCAAACTAGATGATGATGATGACAATGATGATGATGATGGTCGTTCCCGATCCGTTCTAGTAAGCCGGACTGATGATGATGATTATGATGTTGTTGATCATGTCAACGTCCATATCAAACCGAAGGGACCATCCCTCCCAGAAGAGCAGCATTATAATTACAGTAAGGAACAATACAATTATGAAGATTATCCGACCACACCGGCGCCTTCACCCACCACCACACCCGGGGATCTTGTTGAGGAGGTGAAAGCATCAGGCGAGATTGACTGGTATGAGATGGCATTCTTGGCCGGTTTCCCGGGATTTGGTGTGATTTTTATTGCATTCATTCTATTCATCCTCAGAGCTCAAATAGGAAGGTACCAAGTAATTAAATTATTTTGCGCTTAAACTTGATTGAATTTCTCGAGTTTGATAAATTCGGTTATTTCCTCAGGGAGATCTGCCATGGGTATCCATACGAGTCGCAACAGCGAAGTGGGAGTGTATATCAGCCCCGACCTGGCTCGCGAGAGGGGTTCTCAATCGCGGGTAAAACAGGCCAAACGCTTCAAATCTGCTAGGAATAACCACCACGACTATCTAATTCTCTCATCTTTCATCAGCGTGATTGTACAGGGTCAATCAGACAACAATATTATTCTTCTTCGTGATTTCAACTTTATATGCTTCACTTTTTAAATTGCCAAAAGAAACTGGAGCTACTTAATGTAAAGTACTGAAATGGGCGAATAAAAAAAATTCGTTATATGTACAAATGACCTGCTTGATCCTTTATTGCACTCGTTCACTTTTTTCAATTTACCTTTCCTCAGGGGAGCTGAATATATATGTATGCGCTTAAATAGGTTATTGCATTATAGCATTTAGCAGAGCAATGAAGTATACATATAATTTTGTGAAAGATCACTCATCTTATTATTACTTCGGTTCCATGATCCCATTCGGTTTTCCCACCACCTCAGATCAAATCCTGGATTTCCGCCACCCTCGAGGTGTAATAAGTTAGGAAGATGGCGAGCTGGGAGAGACAATGCAGTATGATATCCACCCCGATAAAAACTTGAAGCCCATAGCACAGCCAGTAGAATTCGTAGTTGTCATTTGTAAAGAAGAAGTCCTCTTGGTCGGGGAGGGTCAAGTAGGGGTGCCGCATCGTGTTGAGGACATCATATCCCACCAAAGCCTCCGTCATCAGCGTGATGCAACCGAGCATGAACCAAGAGAAGTAGAATTTAGAGGTGAGCTTCTGCAAAAAAAGAATTAAGCTCATGATGATGGAAAGATTAATGAAAACCGTAATTGAAATTTCGAAACGCATTTTGCATTGATGGCTTTTGCTTACATCGCGACAAAAGAGGCTGCAGAAGATTGCGGTGGTGAGTGTCTTCCCGAATCCGCCCAGGATGAGAATGAAGCTGAGGATGAGCAAGTAGAAGGAGAGGTTATCCAGGGGAATATTCGAGACTTGGGTGTCATTATCCTGATGAAGAATCATTTCATCCGCCGTTCTGTCCTGCCACTTCAAATTCTTCTCATACAGAATCTGTTGGTCGAGCGGTTGGGCTGCATTCAGAATGACGATCGTGCCGAGCCATACTCCCAGCACGAGTGAGCAAAGCCCGGTGCTCTGCAATGAATAAATGATGAGATATCATATAGTACTTAAGTTCTTAAAAATGCTCCACCATCAAAAAAAATATTTTCAATTTAGGAAAAACGTTTAAAAAAATTACGTTGAAGAACTCACAAGTGGAATTACACAGAATCCTCGCACGATGCAATTACGTTTGGGGGTGCTGAGTTGTGCACAAGTCAAACACATTGTCGATGTCGATCTCGGAGAAAAGAGCGTTCTTATCCCTACGTACGACTTTGTTTGCTTTTTTTATTCCGTCTTTACTCCTCACTTGTAAATCATTTTCCTCTGGGTAAGTATGTACCTCACCACTCACTCAATTACGACAGAAACCATGAAAGTGTAACATGATGCATTAACACCAGTCCAAGCCAAACACGGAGGAAGCTGTGGGGGAAGAAAAATATTGTTGGGTAATAGTATGTAATGTCACGTCATGTCTGCTCTGTCTTATGCACGGATGGATGAGCTCAAAAATATGTGAGATCCAATCTTCCAGGAGAAAGCATTCACCATTCACCACCATTTACTATTACTCACTTACTGATGCTATTCCCTCACTCTTCATAAGTAAGTAATGTGGAGTAGCTTTCACTTGCTCTGAAATGTGTGGGTGCAAAAAACACCATGTAATTTAATACTTATGCGTGGTGCTCCGCGAAAATACGTACTTCCTGCTGGATGAATGAATGTGACTCTTGATGTATGAAGGGGAATTCTCAATCTCTCGCTGGTGAGTTCTTTGATGTAGAAAGATGGGCAGACGAAGGATGAAAACGAAAGCTTGAGCAGCTTCCATCCTCATAATTTCGCGATGGACGGTGATGTGATGTGATATTGCTCTGTGTACTAGTTGCCGACGACGATATGGCAGCAGACAGCGTCAAGTTAAGGGAATGCGATCCAATTCGGATGATGTGATGAAAAATTGAATTGATGTGACGGGAGCATCCGAACCTTGCCTCATGAAATATTGCGAAAAGGAAAAGAAAGCTTGGGACAGGACAGCAGTCTTGCTCTCAGCAGAAGGAAAAAGCTTTCATTCTAGCTTGGAGAAAGCGGAGAGGAAAACGCTGTGGGCCGGTGAAATGCATTTCTATCATTGAAAAGATCCGAGTGCACAGAACAACAACAACAATAATAATAACTTTTTACGAGCGCGGTCGTAGTTTTTCGAGGAGAGATGTTCGTGGGACTTAATTGAATTAATCTCGTTTATTCAGTCAGAAGAGGTTGTTTTTGCTTTTCATTGATCGGGATGATGATGATAATAGATTCCTAGCACGATAAACCTTTCTTAGTCTAATGGCTCATATCTGGACTTATCACATTGAGTACGGAAAATTCCCGTGAACTCGTTGTATCGAATGCCGATCGGCCATCCCTTCTTGGGAACTTTGCACGGGCAAGGCGGAGGGAATAAGGGGGTGTAGGAAGCTGGACCAGCATCGTATGTGCTCCAGATCTCCTTCCATTTCCTTCGCATGGTGAACGCTGGCGCTTTCGGTTTGACGAGCTCAGGAGGACCGATGCTGTAGATTGGGCCGGGAGAAATCCCAATTTCTTTGTTTTTCCTCGTGCCTTTCCTGAAATTTTGAAAAGGATTAGAGAATAAAGGGCAAGAAGAAATGTGTAGGATTAGAAACATTTTTATGGGATTTTAAAATCACATTGTGCATTCTGCAGCAGCAAGTTTGTCCGGAATCTTGGGTCCAATGGCGGGTGGAAGAAGGTAGGCATTCGGCCCTGGAGAAAACCTCTTGCTGATGATAGGAGTTCGAATCCCAATCCAATATTGGGGTGCTTTGTAGCGGTACTTGTTTGTCGGTGGTAAGGTGTACTGATTCGGAGGTGGGACCACTCGCTTGTCAACTGCAACGAAGAAATTGTGTTCAGTGAGCACTCCCATGATTAATGTGGATGATTTAAGTAATTAAAACTTTGGTATATCAAGGAGCCGTTACGGTAAGGGAATTTTCGCCGGCAAGTGTACTTGAATCCCGCAAAGTAGCCATTTGCTTTGAGATGCTGGGGAATTAGGTAGGCCGCTGCTCCGGGTCCAAAGTCTTTCCTAAGTGCGTTCAATTTCAAGCCGAAACTGTACTCAGGGTTGATCCTGTGGGTGGGGGCATGTTTCTTTTTCCCAACCAATGGAGGTAAATTGTACCCGGCAGGGCCTATGCAATATCAAGAAGCGTTCAGTCAGTTGTACTGAATTATTTAAGCTGCAGAAGTTTAGTAGAACTGATGAAATGTACCTGGACCACGCTCGTAAAAGGTTAGAACCGGCTTCTTTTCGTAGTGATATCTACTGCTCGGCATGATGAAAGCGAAGGGAGGATCTAGGCGATTACTTCTTGGTAAAAAAGTATTACGCCTTTATAATAAGAGGATGATCCTAACTCCTGAATTGAGGGTGAGGAGGAGAGTTATTGGTAGCTGAAAAAGAAGAGATGGAGTTACAAAAGTTTTGAAGCGCAAGATAGACGAATGTGGAGAACAAAATGAAAAATTCATGTCCTAGAATGCTTTCGTACCAAGAAAATAAAAAAAATTATTGTAAATAGTTCTGAAAAAGTCACCAGTGGTAACTCTAGAATTTAGTGAGGCATGCTATTTGATCGTGTCATGAGATGAGTCATGATCATTGGATGTGATGCGATGCTATAAAGACATAAAGACATGCAGTAAAAGTAAATTAAACTCCACGAAACCCTATGGGGTAAAGTGAAAATGATATAGCTAATGCACGTTACTTTCATATTATTTTATTGTTGTTTGATAATAAGTTGATTTGTTATACTTAACATTAACGTTCATCATGTCAATGTCAACATTAATACTTTAAAATACTTAGCTTCGATATACGGAAAATATTTTTTACAACCCATCAATTTTTTTATAAGAACATAGTTTTGTGGATATTCATATCACATTTTGACAATTTATCGAAATCATTTTAGACAGAGGGATTTATGGGCTAATAAGTTGCAAGCGCAATTTAAAATTCTGTATTTAGGCAAAATCCAACCACTTTAGATGTCAGCATAGGTCTGTAATTAAACAGCCATTTTCATTTCTATTTTTCCATGCGGCGAGTACCCCACGATTTCAAAGTCCTCCGTTTTAAAGTCTTCAATGCTTGAAACTTCCCTTTTAATTTTCAGAACAGGGAATGGTCTAGGCTTCCTTTCTATTTGAATCTTTAAGGCATCAACGTGATTGGAATACACGTGGGCATCGCCCAAGGTGTGTACAAAGTCACCAGGTTGAAGTCCAGTGACGTGAGCAATCATCCTGGTGAGGAGTGCGTAACTGGCAATGTTGAATGGAACTCCTGTCAGAATTAAAAAAATATTTAGAATTCACTCCATTTATTTACTCAACTCTATTCCTGTCTACAAGACTATTGCGATCATTAATTCACTTACCAAGGCCAATGTCAGCGGATCTTTGGTAAAGCTGGCAACTCAACTCATTTTTCTTGGGGTCCACATAGAATTGTGCGAGACAATGACATGGAGGGAGGGCCATTTTCGGAATGTCGGAAGGATTCCAGGCAGTCATGAGAATACGTCTAGAGTACGGATCATTCTTTATCATGTCGATCACTTGGCCCAGTTGATCAACTCCTTTCCCTTGATAATCGTCGTGCATATGAGTATACTCCGCTCCGAAATGTCTCCACTGAAACCCATACACAGGTCCTAGGTCACCTTCTTCACGATCTGTGAATCCCATCTTGTCTAAAAACTCTCGGGATGAATTGCCATCCCAGATGTGTACGCCCTTGGCCTTCAGTTCGTTGGCGTTGGTGCTGCCTCTAACAAACCACAGCAACTCCTCCACAATCCCTTTCCAGAATACACGCTTAGTTGTCAACAATGGGAAGACATCTGCAATCGACGATACATAAAACACATCGACATTCTAAAAGTTTCTCTTGTAGAATCACTACCTACTAATTTAAAATCACTCCTTAACTTAAAATAATAATTAAGTCTTACCATTGCGAAGGTTGAATCGCATCTGAGCTCCAAAGACAGAAATGGTTCCAGTTCCAGTCCTATCATCCCTTGACGTGCCTTCATCAATTATTCTTCGAATCAACTGCAAATACTGTTCTTCGTCCTTGTTAACATCCTCCACCGAGCCGTTTAAAATGACCTTGTTATTTTCGTTCCCATTTACAATACAGGGTCCCGCGCCATTCGTTACCGGCTGCACTGACGAAGACGCCATGTCCATTTCTAAGGAATTGGTAGTTTTCAGTGATTATTTATAACTTGTCAATTTTGTATTTGTCCTTATTCGCGAATAGATCCCACGAAATAACAGCACAACAAACTGCAAAGACGAAACAAAAGGAATTGGCTCTGAAGCCGCTGCTGCTCTGCTGATGTCAATTCTTTGCCGCCTCTGTTCATTGGAACACATGCATAACATGATCAACATCAATCAACTTACCCAACACACGAACAAAGACAAAGACTTCTTGAGCCAAGTAATACACTTACAACATGACTCATTCAACATGCATTCAGCCACACCTGAGATGTGAGACAAGGAGCGGGACAGTTGAAAATCACGCATTCACTGTATGAAAAATCCCATTTCAAGAAAGAAGTACAGAATAGAAGTGTCCTTTTTCCATTGTGATTTTGTGAATGAAAAAATCGTGAAAGACTTATTCCAGAAGAAATCAAATAAGATATTCTTTCTTAGTGAACTTGATATAATAGCAAATTAAATATTTTCTATTAAGAAAGCCGGTGAAGTTACTTTTTAAAAATGGCAACAACTAGTTTAATTCCATTCTCCGGCTCCCGGACTCGTGGTCAACCGGTTCGAACCCAAAACGGTAAGAGATTCGAAGATAAAGTTGTTTTTCTTATGATGATAATGACTAATTGAATGATTTAAGTTTTGAGGTGATGTGATAATAAATGGAGATGTTCCTTGATTATTTTAGTAATGGCTGCAGCATCCATTGCCAACATTGTGAAGAGTTCCCTGGGACCTGTGGGTCTGGACAAAATGCTCGTGGATGATATTGGGGATGTGACGATTACGAATGATGGTGCCACAATTTTAAAACTTTTGGAGGTTGAGCATCCCGCCGCTAAAGTCTTAGTGGAGTTGTCACAACTTCAGGACCAAGAAGTGGGCGATGGAACCACCTCGGTGGTTATCATTGCTGCTGAACTGTTGAAGAACGCTGATGAGCTCGTCAAACAGAAAATTCATCCTACCACTATCATCTCTGGATATCGACTAGCTTGCAAGTATGTGATGAAGATTAGAACTGACTAAGAGTTTGATCATATTAATATTTTTCACATAATGACTAATGTGAACGTTTTGTATTTAGGGAAGCTTGTCGGTACATTGCGGAAAATCTTACTATTCCCGTAGCAGAGCTGGGAAAGGATTGTTTAATAAACGCTGCTAAAACATCGATGTCCAGTAAATTGATTGGAGCGTAAGTGGATAATTCTATTAGAAATGTTAGAAATATTTGCTTGTTTATTAAGTTATGTGCACCTTATGATTTCGTTTGTAGGGAGTAAGTTGAGATTTTTTCATTATCCTATTTTGCTTGAATTTAAAAATTATTATTAATTGAGTATTTGCAATTTCCTTGTCATAGACCTAAAGCACGCACTGCATCCTCCATCATTCTCCGTGGACCAAATGACTTTTACGTGGATGAAATGGAGAGATCCATCCACGATTCTCTGTGTGTTATCAAGCGTGTTTGTGAAAGCAAAAAGGTCGTTCCTGGAGGAGGTGCCGTGGAAGCTGCTCTCTCAATCTACCTGGAGAACTTTGCTACATCCCTTAGTTCAAGAGAGCAGTTAGCGATCGCTGAATTTGCAAAATCTTTACTTGTAATACCTAAGACGTTGACGGTGAATGCAGCACAGGACGCTACCGATTTGGTGTCGAAGTTGAGGGCTTTTCATAATGCATCTCAAACCAAGGCAGATCATGCCCATTTGAAGTGGTAAGGATCATTTTTCATCGCTAAAATGTGTCGTGGAATCAATTTCGATGACTTGTCCTCTAATTTCTATTCATGCACTCATGTTTGCAGGATTGGCCTTGACCTATACGAAGGAACAACGAGGGATAATAAGGTTGCTGGAGTCCTTGAGCCTGCGATTTCCAAAATTAAAAGTTTGAAGTTTGCTACGGAAGCTGCAATAACCATCCTGAGAATTGATGACTTAATCAAGTTGGACCCAGACAACGAGAAGATGTACAGAAATCAGCAAGACATGTGTGGCGACTATGATGACTAAATATTTAACAACAGGTTTCGTCAGTGCAACTCACACTAAAATACGATCACAATTTTGCATGAAATGATTCCATTCATTCAGCACATTTACTAAATAGCATTTAACCCATCTAAGTTCCACTTCTAGTTATCCTATTCTATTACCAAGTATGGAAGCAAAAAAAATAATGCTTAGCCGTCCTTCTTTCCTATACAGCACTACGACTTCCTTGTGGTGTCGACTAATAATAATAATTTGAAAGATCATTAACAAAAAATTACCAACAAGGCTATTCACATACTAATGCATTTTTTTGTTTAAGCCATTATTATGTTAATCAATTTTATTGTACGCATTTTGTACCGGTCAATTAATGGTGTCATTAATAAATTCATGGCGTTCCGTTACAGTTCGTTGCGCCAGACTTTAAAACCACTATATCATTATAGAACTATGAGAAAATCATGCATATATTGGATCAAATCCTATATGATTGCATACCTCAAGTCTCAAAGGTCAGGGGTGATCGAAGTCTAGTTCCTAGCCTCGTATATGAAGAACCTTTATATATTTGAAAAAATACATTCATATTGATTATAGGGTTTAAAAAGTAAAGAGAACAGGACATGAACGTCAGGTTGCTTTCGCCAGTTTATATTAAGTCCGTATTGGTTAGCAGTTAGTTTCATATTACCATGTACCCACTTTACTTTCATCATCCCTTCTACCTGTTGTAATTTGCTCAGAGAAATTATCATGATGATGATGATGCGTGCTTTTTATGTATGAGGTATGAGGTTAGGTCTGCGTGAACATGTATTTCATGCGTCTGACAATGAGTCTGAGACTTGGCTTCTTTTAGCCCAGCTCTCTAGCTCTAGCTTGCCTACATTTTCTTGTTAATATCTTCCCGTTGCATTATATTCGTGCACACTTTTCATCTCATCTCTGTTCCCTACCTTGTCTTACTGTTATTAGTAAACACCCCCGAAATGAGAGAGGGATCTCTTGAACAAATGTAGTACAAACAACAATAAACTTTTTTCAAGTGTTTCCCTTAGGCGAGATGTGTGTATTTATTGGCGAATGGCAAATCAAAGATTAAGCATTAATAATAATCTTTTGCGATAATAATGATAGGTCCATGCATTCCCACTCTTGGTACTAATGTTCTGTGGACTAAATGCTCAATTAAGTGCATCAGTAGATGAGGACCGTGCATACATAACCGTGTTATGATGTCTCGAGCTGCTAATGATATTTCTGCGATCTGAGGATGAGATGTAAACACCAAAACTTTTTTGTGAGTCATAAAAACTGACTTTCCTGAGAAGTTTTAAGGGACCCTTTGACATACAATTTGGAAGACCTACGTGCTCCAAAGGATCATTAAAACTTGTTGGACAGTGCTGAGAAAAGGACGTGGACTTGAAAAGAAATAATAGTTTTTGTGTTCAGATATTTATACTTTGTGAAGTCTCCTAATCAGTTGTTGAATCTTTGACCTTCTGCGTGGGAGAAACAAGAAAGAAAGGACTTTCTACCATTCAAATGTGGAACTTTTAATGGTAACTCACGGATTTCTTTTATAGTCTTCAGTTCTTTTTACTTTAACATGATTTTGTTCGTGATGAATTCTTGATTATTATCATTATTTGGTAATTTATAGGGCAATGGGTTCGGCCTGGAACTTTCGTGGGGGACCATTTCACTCAGCTTGTAATTTTTGCTCCTCTGAGAAAGTTACGAAACTATGGCCGTGGTGTCAAGGGAGGAGGAAGCGGATGAGGAGAGGTGGATAAGATATGGCTCGGCTCCCTTAATCGTCACTCTTGTGTTGCCCATCGTCATTGGTGTGATTATGCTTTTGAAATGTGTTTTCCATCATTGCTGTGTTCGGAAAACAACATCCAAGTAAGTCATCATGAGTGTTTTACCTAGAAAATTTTATATGCAAGTGCTTTCGCAGCTAATTAATTGATTAACTTCGAGACTTTAATGACTTATCGCATTGAGCAAGGAATTTTTGGCGAAAACAATCATTTGCTTAATTTCCATACGTTTTAAATATTTAGTTAGCTTTGTTTGTTTCGGAAATTTTTTTGACGAATGAAATTTTGAATTATCGTTATTTTGCCAGAGTCAATAGTCCCATGTTTTTACTGTTACGTTAATCTGGACCAAGCTGATGAAACACTGTATTTTGTTATCTAATATAACAACATGGTAGTACTTATTTTTAGATGAGCAATGTCTCACAACTCCCTTTGATCATGACTTATCGTGATTGTCCTTTTTACCTTGCTTCATTGTTTAACAAAATTGTCCCTTGTGTGTTATTATTTGTGCTTATTGTAATGCTGTGTTAAACTTGTCCCGCAAAATTAGAGATGAAATGTACGGTGTGGAGGGACGCATGACGATGTTGGCAACAGCCGATTCGAATTTCTCTGCAACGCTTCTTCCGATCGGTGGACCTAACAGCATTACCCCTGGTACATCAAGACCAAATACCAATCTATCAGTATCTCCATTACCGGCGGAGTCAGATGGCATTACCGCGCTAGAGCATAACCGTGATCGCGAAAATGTGCGAGAAGATCTTTCCAAGGATGCTGCTTTCGCAAAAATTGGAGCAATTGGTCGGCCTTTGTCTGGATGTCCTTTGGATGAATCTCATAAACCTACAACATCATTTTATGAGGAAGGGATTGCAAAGCGCTTTTCTGGATCTGGAAGCAATCAATTGAAATTAGGAACAGTCCCAAACGACTCAAATGAATTGAGTGGGACCTTGAAAAGGTTTTCATTTTTTTTGTTTCGTTTGCTTTTTCCTGTTTTAAATTTGCGATGATCTTTACCACCTTTGATGTGTATTCTCAATGCTTTAAGCTGTAACTCTTAACGTTAAACATTTCAAACAAGTTTCAGACTAATCATGTTCTCAATTCAACTTTTAAAAAATTACTTTCGTGTGAATGTAATATGAACTTCATCAATTTTGTTTTCTCTTTTTAATTTTAGAGCTGCTGCGCAGCATCGACAACTTCCAGATTTACCTCCTACCCCGCACGGAGTTTCCCGTTTAAGTCAACCACCGAGAAGAAGCAGTTCTGTTTTAAGCAATGATGGTACTTCTGAACTTTATGCTACTGTTGGTACGTCGAGATACCTAAGATCTTTAACTTGCAAAAGGAAATGGCATTATGGAACAGTTTCTTATACAATTTATTAAATATTCGAATTTTAGGCTTAGTCAACGGCGGTTCTGGTGATCAACCTACAGCAAGCAGTGTACCCAGTAGAGCAAGGGGAAATGAAGCGACTCCTTCATCGGATTCCGAGACTTATGCCGGTTCTAGCGCTCATCATCCCTATGCAAAGCTGAAGAAAAGCGCCACAGAACATCCCTATGCTCGTGTGCGTGGCGCAGCTAGTTCAGCAAATAATAATGACGAAGAAACTGATACGGATAACTACGATCTTCCCCAATTCTTGAATGCTTCGCGGACAGGAGGAATTCCTCTTGGGAACGTTCAGTCTCCAAGTAGCAGCACATCGTCTGCAAATCGACACTTGCCTTCGTCCAGTGTTGCACAGCCTAGTGATGGAAATGGACGGAGGAACTCAACCGAAGGTGAAGGTCCAGTGCCGCCTAGACGGGTTGGACGCGAGTGGAGGCGACCTGGTCCAAGTCAACCACCGAATTTAAATGTAGGAATGAAAAAGAGAAGAAAAGAAACTTTGAAACTTGATGGAATGACCCGAATAATTTACAAATGAAATTTTATATTAATTATAGGATATGCAGTCGCATTTCTCCGGGGATTCACAAGATTCTCGGGGTTACACCAGCATTAGTGTGCGCGAGCCTTTGTCAAATATTCGTAATGAAGTTACATCTACTGTAAGAAACTTTGACTCTCACTATGCTACGGTTTCTGATGACTCTGAAGAAATGTATGCAGCCATAGATGACCCCAGCGACGCCAATTATATGAAGATTGGTGATCGTCGTGACAATAATAGACCTGCGTGGATGGGTGGACCAAATGTCTCATCGCCGATCCCTGAGCGGAGAGAAGCAAACTCTCCACTGCCTCCAGTTCCAAATGTGCCACCACCTGATTCTTCGCCGGGACCAGGGCCTTCGTCTTCCGTAATTCCCCCTCCTCCTCTCTCCCCACTTCCTCCTCCAGCATCAACGCTTCCAGTGTATGCACAGGTGTCGAAAAAGTCAAAGAAGCAGCAGCAGAAAGCCCCATTGACAACAACATTATCGAATACATCCACAACTTCTAGTCAGCAAACTATCAGGGAAGGCACAAGCGGTACTCACTCGGAATCGCCAATGTTAAGGGAAGGTTGTTCCAGTTCGATGTCTGTTCATCCTCCCCATCACCGCAGCAAACGTGCGGCAAGTTTGATGGACAATTCGAATACAATGGAAGTCGATTCAGTCGACACTCGCCGAT
>JAHZNH010002108.1:0-28910 GCA_027744355.1 Tyrannoseira gladiata | reverse complement strand
TCCAAGGCCTTTGAGGTTTCATAATCTGACTAATCAAAAGGTTTACAATGTACTCAGCCTTGATTATGGCAAAAAATACGTATTTTCTTATAAAGGCCTGATATGACGTAACATGAAATAAACATGCTCTATAAAAACCCTAATCTCTATCGGAAAATTAACAAAAAGCCTTAGCAAACTTCTCCACTATGAGCTGACATGACAGCATGTCGTCTGTGGTCAGTGTTATCGTGGCGATATTATGTTAGGCTGTGTAGTTTGTGGGTAAAGAAAGGCTTCATTCATTCGAGAGAATAAACCTACTCCTCCACCCACGCTTTTATCTTATACCTATTTATTGTTAAAAAATAAACACACCCCTTCCTACACTTTCGACTGAAGAGAGTGTTGAAAAACATCCTTGGAATTTTTGGAAAGTTGGTTCACCGCTTTATGAAATATCTCATTAAGTGACTTCTTTTCCTTGAATTTTTATCAAATACTACAGAGCACACACACAAATACTACAGCAGTTATTTTAATATTAAAAAGTAGTCTGTCCCCGAATGAGATTCTTCTATTAGTATGGACTGCTCGTATCAAATAACATCGGAATACTTCATCCGAAACCCGTGAGACGAACTCAGGATATCAACTTTCGCCCCCACTTTTTCCTCTGAACTGTTTTTATGCCTACTTATTTTACTTACCTTGCTCAAATCATAGTTTAGCTAATTAATATGCTAGGGGAAACTCTAATTCTGATTATTATAAAGCATACATATGCATAGATACATTCATTGTAATAAACATACAAGTAGACTTACTTACATGCCTAAGTTTAAAAACAACTCATTCCGCTGTGCAAACAACTTTTCGCAAAAGCACTTCTCGGCCTTGACTGACTGTCATGTCACTTCCTGCGCTGTAATAAATATTGCCCGAATCTATACATTCCAGGCGGACTTTTTCACGTGTGCACGTTTCCCAAAGTCGTGATTTGCTCCGTCCAAGTTGCAACAACACCGATTTGTTAGAAATACGACGTGATATATTCAGCCAATTGCCCATTAATCACGGGAAAGGGTCCCATAGCCAAACAATACAATGCTACATACCATCATTCCATATTCCCCATTACCCAAAAGATAACAAATTGATGCAGGATTTATTTTCCCCAAAAAATATTTCCTCCTCAGACGGATTTTAATGCATTCTCCTTACCCTGCTCTGTCCCTGCGGAAGCAATCAAACAAAATGGGACTGCTTTGACAATGACGATTTCATCTCTCATTTGCCAAACACTTCTCTACTCCGAAGAGAGGTTTCCATATGTAGACGAGATACAACTTATGATTTAAGCTTTCTCCTGAAATATTTTTTTTTGCATATCGCACTCTCCAAACACCATATTTTTGGCAAACTTTTTTCCTGGTTCATCTCCAACAACAAACACGCCACATTCAGTTTGCTGCTGATGCGATGGTGCTTTTCCTCCGTTGGAAAAAAATGCTCGGAAGTAAGTACTACGATTCGAAAACAAAAGGTAGGGTCATCCAAGCAAGGACGCATATTCTTCTTCGTCTCTGGCATTTTAACATTCCCCCTCCCATCCCCAAAATAATTTCCACCAGTGATTTCCTTACGTTTTCCTCGTGCATGTTTATACGCTCCCCCTAGTTTCCATCCATACCATGGCGGGCGTCACACTTGTTATGGACTGGTGAGTTTGAGCACCTCCTCGTAACATTACACTTCTAATTAGGCGGTTAGCTAAAGGTTTGTCACGCTTGTTTCACCCACTCCCCCATTTTTTCTCAATGGGTAATAAACTGGCAACTTATTTGCCCTATATGTTTTTTATACGTCCCACGATTCGCAGTGATCGTGATCATTGATATCATCGTGGAAGTTATCAACGCTTTGGCTCTTTCGTTTTTTTTGTAGAAAATGAGATGAAAATTTCCTTTTTTTCCATGTCTTCACGTCTCTGTTCCAATGAACTTAACTTCAAATAATAGTCGTCATTCACTTGCGTAGCTCGACCGAGAAATCTAAAAAACGGGAAGAAAAGAGGGGAATTAAAGTTTGCGCTTGCTACACTTTGCTTTATTTTGTGATACTTCATCCTCATCATTTAACCTTTTTCTCTCCTCGTTCCAATTTTTTCTTCACTTTAATATTGCAAAAGAAAGAAGGACGTTACGTTGTGTTACGTAAAATGGAAATGTGCATCCGCATGCATGAGATGAGTTTTTCGTCAGTTTTCAACAAGAAAGGTTCCAATATAACAATAGTGCCTATCTACCTATACCTGTTTTGTTCCAAATGAACGCGTGAAAACTTTCTCGAGCAGGGAAGTCACATTGCCTAAATGTGATTAACACAACAGCACAGTAGCATATTCGAGTTGTGATAATTTTTTCCCCTTTTCCCCCATTTCACAGAGTCGTCCACTATCGTCACTATTCACTATCGTTTGTTCCCACACTTAAGAGATGTGTTAAGTAAACGTCGTACAGCCCACTCCTCGTAAAAAGGTAATGTAATGGAAAAAATGAAAATCTCCTTTTACTACGAAGTCCTAAGCAATCAGCTTTTTACATGGCAGTTACAAGGGGAAAGGCTTAGAAAGAAACAATTTCTGGGTGTGCGAAGAAAGGATGAGGAAATGGTATAGGGTTTGTCATCCAAATAATCCATATTTTTGATAGTGTATACTTATTTCGCCTTTGTTTTGACTTGTATCTACGACGTCCCATTAAGTACGTGCACGTACTTACATTCTTCGCATCAATTTTATCAGAGACGGGCAGAGTGTATAGTGTATGAAGGGGACAGAAATAATTTAGCTTTCATCAGAGAGAAATTGAAATCGTTGAATGAGATGGAAGGACGTCCTCGCCTTCTTCTCATATTTCTCCATTCTTTATCGGCTGGTCAGAAAAAAAAATCTTGTGAGTATGGGTAGATATTACTTTTGCAATGGAGAAAATCAAGGGCGTTCACTTTCTGGATGGCGATTCAATTGCGCTGATGACAACTAAAACAAGTGATGATGACAGTACAAAAGACTTGTACACGGACATCACTCCCACCCTCTCCAGTGCACTTGCTTCGTGGAAGTTGTGATGGCATTGACAGAAGTAAGTAATGTGGCACTCCTAAGCAGTTCTGCACACTTCAAGATGCCATATCTGGTGTACAAGGATAGCACCACTTTCTGTGAGAAAAAAGGACGAAATCAACCACGTTCTTTTCGAACAATACAATGCTTGATGTATGATATACTGTGACGAGGTTTTTCTCCCATGAAACGTGGTGAGGTGGGCGTCTTCGATGAAACGAGAGCGGTAAAAGCCTAAAGTACTCCTTTCAAAACTATTTACCTGTAAAGAGCCCAGCAGAACATGTGCGCCACTTCTGGGGAAAAACATTTCAACGGGAGAAAACAAGTCTAAAGAATGCTATCATGAAGTATATTTATAAACCGCATATTTTTAAGCGCCTCAAATCACTAAACAAGAAACTTAGTTGGAAGTACATTCATATCCACCCTAATTAGGAACTAATGTTTTCTTTTATTTGTTTCCGATACCTGATAATAACGGTCCCCATCCCTTATTAGGGATATTATAGTGTATCCATATGTGGTCTATCAAAGTAAGACAACAATACACCTTACTGGAAAGTTCCCCTTTTGAGACGACCACATTCGGGAATTCCATTTCAGCATTGTCTGCCTGTCGAGTGGATTATGGATGAAAAAATGTTTGCATGCATAAAGGATTATTATAGAAATATCATCATCGCCATCATCATCATCATCACAATTATCATGATCCTCACGTTGTACATCTTAATGAAATCGAGAGAATGCCTGTGGGGAAAGGCAAACCACAAAAGAATGCCTCAGAATTACTTTACATCGTAGTTGTGCAACTTTCTGGTGTTGTAGTAGTCGTCGTCGTGGGAAAGCGTGTGAAAAATATTACATTCCCATCCTCCAGCTCTCCTCTTCCCCACCTCCAACAGTCACTTTTTTTACATGTACTCTCCTTCTGAATTCCTTCTTTTTATCCCGTGTTCATAAAAATTTATGCGGAAAGTAAAATACCTTCGGAGAAAGAACAAGCCACGTAAACTATAGCCCATCGACGAAAGTCGTTTTCCCTGTTCATTTCATTCTCCTCTTGTATTGTATGCGTGTGTTATTATTATCTCTTTTGAGCGGCTTTCCCCACTCCGGAGTCCTGCTCACAATGCAGTGTACCACGCCGCTGGGTATCAATATCCTCATCTCACTTGTTCGGAATGATGATGATCAGCGTCATAGTCGTAGCCTAATGGGAAGAGATGGAAATATTAATACTTGCGATAAAGATGTTATATATTGTCAATACTACTGCCATAGATTTTCTATACTCGTTTTTGGAAAAAAAAAGTATGTACGCTTTAGCTGTGGAGATGCTGTGGTGGTGTGGTTCGTAGCATATTGTATATTTGGATGCTTTAATCCAAGGAAAATATATACGAATTCTTTGTGGCGTGGGAGAATACCTTTGAAAATGCATGGAGAAGAGAGAAAGCAGCGGATGTGGTATGGAGCAATGTGATGAGCGAGGTGATATAGGTCTAAAATAAATCCTTACTTTATTCGTAGCTCTTTCAGCCTCTTCCTTTGGACCTAACCAGAGTTTAGTAATGTAATATCGAAATATCAAATTGTAAATCACCTAAAACTTGGAAGCAACTTCAGACTTACCTTATGCATGTTACCTTATGCATTTGCCTTGAAATGCCAGTGGACTTGTTGGCTCTCCCATTTCCAACCAAGAAGGTGTGGAGAGCTATTCACTTGAACCTGTTTTGAGTTAGGTTGACAACAAAAAAACCCTGAGTGGAAAGAAAAGCCGGCCAAAAGAGGATGCGATTTTTTTTGGCAAGGATGCACTTCCACAACTTGAATAATAAAATGGGGGAAGGTTGAAACTGTCAGTTTAGAACTCCCCCGGAGTCCTTGAATAGGCTTCGTTTGATTTTGAAATAGTTTCTTTTTCTGGCGAACCTATGATATCGACCTTTTCCCTCGTTCATGGCAAAATCAGACAGGTTTCACATATTTTTGTGTCTGAATTGGGCCACACACATTCCTCGTTTTCGATTATATTTTTCGCTCGACCACTTTTATGGAACACAAAAAATGCAACCAATCTTTAACCATGCTCGAGATTCTCCATTTTGGCCACGGATAGAAAAACATGGGTCTTTTGGCTCTCCTGTTTAGTAAGTAGGTCCGCACACAATGCAATATATCTTCACGAAAAATAGACCAACGACCAAAAATAGACAAGTTGTGTGACCAATGTGATCAATACAAAGGCTTGCGAGAAAAATTGTAAAGTAGTCATTTTGAGACTATTAAACATCCCTACATTGTTTTTAAATTGTCTCCATGTGCATCATGATTCACGGGGAAATTTTTGAATTTACCTAAAAAACGAGTCAACAATGATAAGGTTATTTGCCTTTTATTCTCAAGTTGTGAGTTGTATGTAAATCATATTTAATCAATGTAAGTGTAATACTATTGAACCGCATTTTAACGAGTTGTGTGTCAAAAGCAATTTAAAACACTCGCGCATTGCTCTGGTGGCATTTAAAATGATGCAAACTTTCTTCTCTCACATCCTGAAGAATATTGATCTACCAAGTCACTCTTACTTGTAACTAGGCGGGGAAACAAGCCATACATTTTTTGTATTTTATGTCGTTTCGGGTAAAAGCGTTCGCCATACACGGATGAAAGCAAGTGGAGGCATTTCTTTTTGCTCGCTTCTCACCTGTACCTCACAGCCACACATAGTACCTACACCAGTTTTATGTAAGAAATCGTGAGAAGCGTACATTTTCAGTCGCTGCCATTATCATTTGAATGAGTTTTACTAACAAGCCAACAAGCTTGCATTCCTTTCACGGCTGCCAGACTTTTTGGGTACTTAAGCACCAGTAAAAAATTGAGATTTCATAATCCCTTATTTCTGTTTCTCGAGAAAAATTAATGATAAAGTCATGGTGGATCAATTCCTTAAATTTTGAGGACCAGCACATTTTTCTTTTTCAGAATGTTCATGAACAGGTGGTGGCTATGAGTAGAACGAGTAGATAAGTACCATACAATTTGTCATTACCTCTCCCGCGTGAACGCCCATGAAGCGATGTTCTTTCGATATCTTTAGCTGATTATCTCAACTGATAAAAGCGGCGTATGAAAAAAATTCCACACCTTTCTTTACTTATCTAGCCAAATAATCGCAGATAAAACTTTATTCAAGCGCAATCCGTTGACGCTGGTAAAAGAGATGAAAAACATTTTAATTAAGTATGAAGTTCCTTTACAGAAAGTACTTCCAAGCGGAAGTAACCTCTAGAAAATTTGTGAAATTTTAACAAGCTGACGCACCACCAATTGAAATTTCATCCATTCATCGATTCTTTGGTCTACTCTTCAAAAAGCCACTAATGCAACTAATGCGCTCGATCATGATGTCCGTAATTTACGTAGGGCCGAGATTATTCCAAACTCGATATATTTGGTGAATCGTGACAAGAATCCGTACTGCTAGAAATATAAGCATTGGTAAATAGGACCTAGAATATGGCTACGTGTCGAGCAAAATATCGAAATATTTGCTTGTTACCACGTAGAAGTGAGCAATATGAAATAAGAAAGAAATACAGTTATCATTATCTTCCCTAGTCAGACTCAGTCCCTCAGTGGAGCGCCAAGCCTGTTCGTTAGAACTGGATAAAGTAGTCCCCTAGTTGGGAGGCGTTTGTCAATTCAAGGGCTTACCTGAAGTAATGAGTCCGTTTCAAGTGGCTGCTCCCACCACCATTGCTGTGTGTGAAACTCCCAAAAAAAATCCAGATATTTTCAAGGGTTTTCCACTTCTCCTTGTGGTAACATTTTTTTTTATTTAAAAGGAAGTCTCCCTCTTGAACGACTCGCCAGGAATTAATGGACATCTCGAGAATATTTAGGCCACGAAGCGTAAAGGAAAGTTCTTCCTGTGAGTGTGATTGAATGGGGAAAGTGAGCTGGATTAGCGCCGACTTTTGGCTTTGTCAAGTGAAAGTTCGTCTTTTCTTGACAGAACAATTTTTGATGGGATGGAAAGTTAAAAGAGTGCATGTAGTTTTTCAAAGACTGCTCCTTCTTTTTTTCTCCCTATACTTCCCCCTTTTGAACTCCCTATACTCCCTCCCCTCGCAAATGACACAAACTTAAGTAGCATTAAATAACATGGGAGTGCATTTGAGTTGGTGCGCATCCACGTGAAGTTGCGGGATAAGAGGGAGAACAAAAAATTGTGCTCTTTTATCACGCTTCCCTTACATTTCACACAATATCTAGCTCCAAACTTTTCCCCCTTTTTTATGATGAACCTATTCCTATGTATTGACAAAGTAAATATCAGAAGGAGCTCTACATTTGTTCAAATTTTGAAAACAAAAGATAAACTTTTTTATGTATTTCGTTGTCGTCTAGTGCGAATTTCAGTTGGTGGAGAGAGAGATCTCTTGATCTCCAACATAAATCTACGGATCAGATTGGTTAAACGTATTCAATGAAGTTGGCTTGGCTCAACTTCGCCGTGGGTACGCCACATGGCCAACACTGTTCGCATTCATTGTAGTAGTGGTCCTGTTACGAGAGAAAGTCAGACAGGAAGAGAAAGAATAAGGAAAGCTGTGGCGAAAGAATAGAGTGGTGAGAGGGAAAAGAAGCAATAAAGTTGGACAATATCATTGACAGGACATTTATTATTAACTTTTCCCGATATTCCCCAGCCTGATCAAGTCCGGCGAGACTGTGCTCCAAATGCCAGGAGAATAGAGGTTGAGACACTGAGTGAGCTCGAACTCAACTGCTCTACGTAATGGTGTCATGCTGCACCAGCACTTGGGGCAACTCGGTCTACTGACTTCCGTGCATTTTGGCCGATAGAAATGGCAATTTGTGTGAGAGAAAGCTCTTGAAAATCGCCAAATCCACAACAGGAGCGTGGGAAGGGGGAAGCTTAAGTAAGTGATGTGCTTTGGTTTTTTCCTACAACGGCAGAAAAGAAATGATACATAATTTATTCCTCAGAGATTTCACGTCGTAAGTCTCCAGAAATAGTAGGTAAAATATTGTACAGCCTCCACTCTCTATCAAATATTTCCGATACCTTTGAGTAGCGTCATATAACCCGTTTCCTCGAATGGCGGTGATCCGTAGATTTCGAGAAAAATGTACACGCATCCTCTCCACGCTCCTACCGTTGGTTCCTGATAGAAATGAAATCTCGGCGTAACTATACTTCATTCTGGGGATTCCGTTGGGGATTAAATTAAACGTAGAGTGGAGAGCATTCTCGGCAGTGTGGATAATACTCTTGTTAGGGATAATTTCGTCTCATTTTTCCAGTTATGGACATGAGTATAAATACTTACAAGGAATATGTGATGCGATTCCTCTTGTCTGATGGAAAGGAAATGAAAATGTTGTTGTGCACAGCAGACAATGAGGGCAGCACATATTTTTTTGCGAATGCCACTACTTCCGATTGTGGTGGTCCGAGTTCAAACATTTCATTATCATTGTGACTTTTGATCTTTGATCAAAATGGTCTAAAAATGGGAGTATGGACGCAATTCATATTTGATTGAAATTTTATCCTGTAATGTGTGAAACTACAATGATAGGATATTTTTTCCCATGAAGGAGGGTCGGGTTTGAACTTTTGAAAACAGTGGGAAAGTATTCAAGGCATTTCTAGTTTCTATGAGGCCTTCTGATGCGGAAAAAAATTGGGGTATAGGTTGCAGGACTACTCAGTGAATATGTGTTTCGTAACATCAAAGAAATATTTATGTATTAGTACTCTACAGTGGTCTAAAAACTTTTGGGAGATAAGTATTGGATTCAAGCATAATTCTGTGCAGAACGTACTTATCTATCCAAATTCATAAATCAATCATTCATGTTATTTCTTCAGAAAAATCGATCATCATGCTGAGTACTTCGTGTTCAAAACAAAACCTTACCAAATCGCGAAGCCTTAATTCGGAGGAAAATGCAATTGACGCTTCGCAAATGATACTACAAAGCTGAGGTATCCTCTTCTGATATTACAGAAGAGTGATTATAAACAAATAATACTGCTATTCCATGTCTTCACCCAAAGCGTTTACTAACCATATTTGCACGTATTGTTAATGTATTTATGACATATGTAAGTATGTATCTATATTTAGGAATCGAAACAAAGCGGTTTTAATTTTCGCTACTCAGAGATATGAGTCAGAAGAAAAATCCTTGTTCTCCAGTCCTCCTACTTGAGCGAGAACTAACGCCCCATAAAAAATTTATGGTTTCGGCAGGCCACTATATCGGCGATCGGTTAAACGAAAGAAAAATAAAAGCGCTTCCTGCCCGCCTGGAGAAAAGTGGATAGATGCATGAATTTCCATAAAGCTTCATGGTATTGCTCGAAATAAATGCATATCTCCATTTCGATCATTTTTAGATTGTCGAAGGGAAAAGCATTCGCATTCCTTTTACCGGGAAAGAATATTCACGTTGAAAAAGGATTACGTCATTGTGATTTCATTTGATGATATTCGTCGAAACTGAAAAGCCGCTATTAAATGGAATGAGTCCCTATCAGCCAAAGCTAATTCTAGGTTTAATTTCAGGGTGTGCCGTTACCCAGGCTTTAAGTACCATCTTCAGTTCGCAAAATTTGAGTACCTAACTAAGTAGTCAACAAAAGCCTAAATAAATATCCGACTTTGTAATTTTTTCTAGTTGCATGTATTTTCCTTCAATGAAGTCGTCGAGTCTTTAAGCTCATTTCAGCCGATCAAAAAATATTCTCATATAAATCATACGTGTTTTGACAGGAATATCTAAGCGTTTTCATTGATAAGAATTATTCAACTTCAACTGTTTGGCGGATTAAGTACTTCAAGGAATGTTAGTGATTACCTATTATGAATAGAATTGTGAGGGAGCTTTCACTCTAAAACTGGAGTAACATACTCTCACTCCAATCACATTTTTACTATGTTACTATACACCATGTTGGAAGAGAGTGAAAATTTGAAAAATCATGCAGTTTGTCTTGAGTATTTTTATGGACAGCCGTACACGAGCTCGTTGTAACCTGTGAAAATACTTCATGCAATCAAGACATGTGCAAGAAAGTGATTCTTGATCCTCTTCAGGAGGATGTTTTTTTGAAGTGGGTATACATTTTTCTCGTTGAATGGAATCTGTGGAGCATATTTTCCATCAGACGATCCAATGCAATTGTCACTTACACTTGAACGCGCTTCCTTCCGCCGTGCCTCACGTGAAGTGGTGACAAAATCCCAGCATGGATGTCTGGTTTCCGCTTACTCAAGTTTAAATCTGTGCTGGGAAAACATCCAGATCTACATGATTTCTAGTCCTTCTTTGATCTGAGGAAAAAGTGTTTTCCTTTCATAAAAGTCAAATAAATTGTTCTATAAAAAGCAAAAACGGTTGCCGGATTGGATTTTCATTTTGTTGAGCAGCGAAAGTGACAAGCTTCTCCGAATACGGGTTTACACAGCTTTCTTCCCCTTTCCAATGCAGATCGACTGAAGGGAGAGGTATCATAAGACTTTCTCTTTGAATGATCCTCAGAGTCGTATTTCATTCCAAGATGGTTGAAATATTGTCGGATAAATATTTCCACTTTGGTGCGGAATACGTTCATAAATCGCTGATCATATTTTAGAGGCGCGTATTTACATGCGTACATTTCATTTTTTTACACTTCTATATTATGTATTCGCCCGCGCTACACATTTTCTTGCATTTGTTTCGAAATTTTTCCGTACCTTATTTCAAATAAGTAGCTGCACATTCACTGATACAGTTAGAAAAACTGAAAAAATGCGCAGACTGTATTTGCCTCGTCATCTTAACTAATTAATGAATGAAGCACGACCAGTATGGTAAAATTCTTGACGCGGTCGTATTTTTTCATGAAATAGGCCATTCTTCCGTTGTTATGATTGCGTTTCTTTCACGAACTTGGATAGTATCGAATGAATGAGCTGTTGAATGAAACCCCGTGATAGAGGATAGGATACATAGTCAGACTCATTCTCTAAATATTGACTCGAAAACACAACATTTCAACAATCTCGTCTAATGATTTCGTCTTCTTAATTTGACATTTAAAATCAGAAAGGCGCTTTCACGGGAGAAGCGGATGAGTCGGAGTACTCATACATGCCACTCCCGTCCGCTCTCCAATGTCATCATCATTTTAGCTTTAAAGGCAGGCCTGTTTTCCCTCTTGTGTGTATCTCCCTTCTAATTGAATGATCGACAACACGCCACCATTCATGATGCTATTCGTCTTTCGCCTTCTTTTTCGGGCGTTCCGTGTCATTCAATGTTAGACACTTTTTTCCGTTTCTTTACTTCATTGCTAACATCCTCCTCAGCCGCCCGAGGCGCAAAGATAACAAATGGAAAGGATGACGGGAGACGGAAAATAAGTATTCCAATAAAAGTATGTATTTCTTTCGGGGTGTTTGCGTAGCCCCAGCGCTGCATAGCATGAGGCATGTCTACAGCAAAAATGAAACGGGACGTTGTGCTCAATGATGCATTACACCCGTGTTTTTTATATCTGATACCTTCAGGTGACTCAGGAAATTCATGTCACATATGCAACCATAACCTAATACCCCATCAATGTCACCATCATTATCTGTCATCATTCACCCGCCTTGCACGAATCAGCGGGAGAAATCTATTGTGGCACTGCGCATGAAATGCAGGCATACATGATGCTTCGTCGTGCTTTGAAATCCGCAACCAATATCCCGGAAAATGTGAAAGCTTCCTCGAAATCCTTGAGAAAATAAAATGCAAGTCACACACTGACATGCTAGCATTTTCGTTTGTTCAGCATATCTTTGTTCCATCTGGGAAATCCCCACAAAATTATCAATTATTCCGAGCGAGTGTGTGTTGTTTTCATAGTCCATCTGCTACTGCCACAGCTAACATGCCAGAACAAAGTTGACCTAAGGAGCTGTGACATAAAGATCCACTGTCATGGCGAGTTCTGTCACGTTTCCCAATCAATTTATGAGAATTTGGCGCCGATCCAGGTGAATTTTTAAAGACTGACAGTCTAAATTCACTTGGCAAAGAAAATGGGTTTAGTGTAATGAAGATTTGCTAGGCTTACCGAACGGATTAGTTCAGCTGAAGTGAAATGAAATGAAACAAGTTAAATAAGAAATAATCGCATTGCCAAAGTATTGGAACAGCTATGGGATATTCTCACTTGGTTAAGCAGCAGAGAATGATGAAAAACAGCGATTTTTACGGTTCATTTCACAAACATACCAGGGACTAAGCTTAAATCCCCGCGGTCACTTCATGTCAACGTCAAAGAGGTGCGGAGTACCGTCTGGTCCCAGTCTACTTTTATTCCTACCTCCTGCTCATTTTCCTTGTCAATCAATGCCGGAATTTACAAACCATTCCGAATGTCCTCACCACCAGAACTTCCCTTGCCTGTCGATTCCACTCATTCCCGCTAGCAATTCCCTAAGTGAGAAAAAATAAATGAAGATGTTAGGACCTCTGTAATGTCATGATTGAAGGAACTTTGTTTCCTGCTGGGAAAGTGGTCAGAAAAACGCAGACTAGACTCCTGTATAGGATCATTCTGTCAGTCAATGCACTTGATGGTGATCATGAGCAGTGTTGGATCTTGTTCACTCAATCATTTGCCATTTGTCCAGCTCTCAATACACATCTCTCAAACTCCTCATATTTTCTATGAACACTTGTCGGAACCCTGGATTTTTTTTGTTGGAAGATAGCCCAAAATGAAAATCCATTCAATTTCACTCCAATAATCGTTTCACTTCCTTTGTGTACCTAACTTCCCGCAAAATCGGGGCCTGGCTCAACATATTTTGCAAGTAGCTCCCCTGTTACTTTCACTCATTGAAAAGAATAAAACTAGGTACGTAACTCAACGGCTGAACTCCGTAATGACAATGGCAATAAATTGTGCTCCACTCGGTAGCTCACCCGACAGTCCATCTCAATCTCGCTCTGTTTGTTATGCTTCGTGGGTGGGGGGAGCCAGCGGGGCAATGAAATCTCTAAATAATCTTTCCATTTGATCTATTTTATCTCATTTTAGAAGAAAAGCCCTTCCGACCGACTAACTCTATCTAGTCAGTAGATTTGAGCATGAAAAAATTGTTATTTCCTTCCATCCGGATTTCATTTAGTGAAGAAACCCGAATCATATCAGCTATGTATTCCACAATTCTAGACGAGACCAAGCAGGCCATGCCAGATCAGACCAGACCGACGATTTGATCTGTGCATGCCGCCACTCCGATGAAGAATGGATGACTCAGGATTTTTCTTGCAAAACAGAAGAAAAATTATGATTTGATTGTAATAGAGGGAGAAAAACCATGGGTTTTTTCAATGGTAGAAAGCTACCCATTGCCCTCCCTTCTAATACAATGGAATAGTTAAGGAAGGCCAAGGAAGCAAAAAAATGGATGTGCGCTCGTCACACAGCCAGTACTGATTGTAGTACAATGCAAGAGAAAGGGATATTCAGAAACAAGCCACTTCTGCATTCCCCCGTGGTGGAACGATAACCCCCTTTATCGAAGAAAAAAGTCGGGAAAGTAATGAACCCGGGAGAAAATGAGGAGACGTTACACAAGACATTTATCTTGATCAGATCAGCTCGAAGAAAGAGGCACTTGCATGGCTCCGGGATCCGTGTTCGGATTTTCTGGTCGTGGTGGTGGCATAATGCAATGCAACAAATATTTTTTTCCCACAAAGCGGATATTATTATCTGTCCTTTTTTGTGACTGACTCCTTTGTAGTTCCCTCAAGTCAGCGTTAATGCTGTGCAGCAATAATGCCTAGCCGGATTTGTAAAGACCACAAGAAGAAAAAAGGCTGCCGCCATGAAAGTACCATGAGCAGAAAAGTTTTTACAGGAGAATTGTATCCTTTCAAATGTGAGGTGCAACTACATAACTCTTTAATCTCGAAACTCTTGAAAAGTATCTTTGTGCGGAGTGGGAGACCGTTACCGATTCGATGGGAGATAGCGAATGCAGGTGGGTAGTTGTTATTTAGGTAGTTCATTCCCGGGTACTTCTGAACACTTCTCCATTCTTTTTACCCCGTTGGCTCTAGTGGTGGGCAAATAATGCCGTTGTGAAAGGTACTCAGAGAAAAAATAGGCTCACTTGAGCCCAAGTTTTATTATTTTCCCCTTGCATCGCACTCCTCCTGCTTCCTTCTTATTTGAAGTGGTGGAGTTTGAGCGCACCGCTCATTCACATGTGGCTTGTGAAGTACTTATAATAATAGTGATTTTCTCTCCTGCACCACCATTTTACCCAATGAGTTAACTTCCTCTTGAAATGGGCAAGAGCAGTCAGCCAGTAATTGTAATAGTTCACTGGGTAGTTCATTGTAACTGACTTTAGTGATTTTTCATGTAAACATTCTATAACCCTGTGAGAGTAAGTAATGCTGAAATTCTCGAGTCAGAACCTGCAAAAATCAGAGAGAAACCAGGATGGTTGCAATGTTTCTTCTTCTTCAGTATTTTTTATATTTCCTCAGAATGGAGTCGTGAAGAGATTCATACGAGTTCCCCATTTTCCCCTCTTTATTAGGCAAGGTAAAAAAAAACCTAGCCTTTCAGGCTTAATGAAGCTAAGTGTGCTTTCTTCCACAAGTCTGCACTGCATTTAACTCAAATCGTGGAGAGTGAGGCGAGTCGATCGAATGGAGTTGGATGACTTGGTAGATCATTCTACAATCTCAGCTCTACCACAGTACAATTTTTTTCGGCTGCGAGCGCTCCCAGCAAAATAACACGGCAATACTTTTGGAGGAGACAAAACTGAAACGACCAAGACTTCTTCGGTGGACTGCCAGATACCCGACTCAATTTCAATTCTCCTTATGAGCCAAGTAGCGGTCGGGGCTTGTAATCTCGAAAAAATATAGATTCATTTCTACGATGAAAAATCCACGTACCTTCATCATATGCTGGAAAGTAAGTTAATAAGTACGTTCGTCGAAATGGGTGAACGATTTCGAATGGCTTGAAAAAAATAGTGGCGAACTTGTATTGAGTGATATGGATTTCATCAACACGCCGAGGTTTTTTTTGATGACCTGCTTCTTTCACTTTCCTCATGAGCTGCTGCTCCACATCAGCGTAAGATTTATCATTGACGCGGTCGTCGCCATCCAAGGTGAAATTGATTTCCTTTCATAGAAAAGGCACAGCAAAATCGAATTGAAAATGAGGAATTCTTTGAAATCTACACAAGTGTCATGACTTGGATCAAAAAAGTGTTCTCATTCCCCCAATTCAAAACATGTCTTAATCTTACCCCGACATTGAGGCGTATTTATTTGCGTAGGTGTGTCTTTACCCACGGTGACAGCCATCCAATCCACTGAAATCCTATATCCAATTGAGTCCTGTAGGGTAGCTTCATTCAAAATTTTTTAGCAACTTTCAAGAACTCTTCCAGTCCTAACAACCACTTCTTTTTAATAAAGTGTATACAAGGAATTAAATCGGAGCACTTCTTAGCGGGTGCAGTGATGCTGGGTTCATGTAAATGACACAAACGTCTCTGTGAGCTTGTTTTGGTGTCAGTTAACTCTTAACCAGATTTTCCATAGATCCATACACCTATTGGCGTGTACATGAGTGTTATGTCCACATTATACGCTGGGCCGCGAGTGGTGTGTCGGTGTTTTTTTGAGTGGGAGAATCTACTCACTTTATGTACACACGAGACTTTTTCAAGTGTTTGTCCAGGGAAGCTCGGATTTATAAGCAGGAAACTGGTGTTGATGATGCATGTCACGAACTAGCACGCGTGGAGGTATTCAATCTTCTTTTTTTAGCTTCGTATTCCCAGGGAGTTTTTTTAATGGATGGCAGCAGGAATTGATGAAGCAGAGGAGGAAACTTTGGTTTACTGCCGCCTCGATCGGCTCGACTGGTGACTTTTTGTTTACGTTACCTCAAGAAAAACATGATGTGGAGGCATGTTTTTCAGTCATCATGTACCGGGCATCTCCCATCTACTTTATTACTCAAATCATAATATGTGAGTGTAGATCGAAGCTCTCGCGTCCAAATTTGTTTTGAGAGATTATCCTCGCTCAAGAAAAGCTTCTCTAGTCGATGCGTCTCTCTAGATGCGTGTCTACAGGTGTGGCGCAGCTACCCCCAAGGGGAACAAAAATATTCGCCGAAAATAATTTTTTCAGACCGAAGAAACGATGGCAGCTCGTCCCCAAAAATTTCGTTCTGCGAGTACTTTCTAAATCGTACTGCGAGTTCTCCGGTGTTAAAAGTCACGGCTGAAAGTTTGTCGTGATGAGGGCAGTTGAAACGATCGCTCTCGTAAGAAATGACTCATTTTGAGTGGGTGGCTTCAATGAACTCTAACTTTCTCTCGCTGTTGTTAGTTAGTAAAGCTTAATTTAGCTCACTTTTCATGGCAACAAGAAACTTTTGAATGTTTTGATCTGAATCACGTACCGCAAGGAAAAACCGAATACAAGTTTCCAAATTGGAGACAGACCTTGCTTGCTTGTCATCAAAGAAATGCAGCATCATATTTATTTAGGTTAGGTGAGACCACACACTGCACTAGTAGAACTTTGACTTTTGGAAATGCACCTCATGTGTAATCATTGCCATGCATTAAAAATATCATCAGTGCTCAGTCAGTCAGTGCAGTTGGCTCACTGATTTCTGGTATTTTTTTTAAAGCAGAAACTAACTACCCAGAAGATTTTACACATCCTCCTCCATCGGTGGAATAAAAGTAGTAGGTTTCGATTGGCATCTGCTAGTTTTGGTCTTAATAGCAGGAAGCGCAAAATAAGCCAACCGATCGACCTCGTAGGGGGAAAAAGTGAAAAATCGGAATGCATGTAGCTCACACTTGGATGATTTTTTCTTGTCACATAACCCATTTTCATCTCTTCTCTTCTATGGGAGAGGGTGCAAACGTTTATCATTAATGAAGGAGATGCTGGGCGTTTTCCAAAACAGTGGAAAAAAATTGACGGAAACAGACATTATGTACGTGCATTTTTCTTGTCTTCCTGCAAATAGCTTTTTTTCGACGAGAACAAAACCAGACAAGACGTAGGCACGTGATGAAGTAAAAAAGAATGAATGAAGAAATTGGTGGTCTCCCTCCTCCTGCGTGTGAAGTGGGATGTCAGCTCATACATCCATCTGCACAATAATGATAACATACATTTCCACCGGAGCTGTTTTTCAGTGACAAAGAGCCAAAGATTTTCCTTTTTTTGTCTTCAAGCTGAGATGATAAAAAGAAATGAAATATTTTTTCCCGTGATGTAGCAGACCACAACTATACCCACTTGAGGTATTGTCATGTCTCTTCATCAATGGGAGAATAATATGGAGTTTTGAAGGGGGCAACTCAAGGCAACTTTATAAGCAATACAAGTGCCACTGGCTTTTCGGAATGTGGTTGAATAAGAATGATCGATTAAGAAATGATTTTCTCGATATTTTTTGCAGATGTGAAGATTGAAGGATGAAGAGGGAAGAAAAATTGGAGAAAAAAAACTAGCCACTCAAATCCTTCTGAAGACGACTACTACTGTTCAGTGTCTATTTATAAGTGGAGTTTAGTGGCGTCTGCGAATCTCTCTACTTCAATCCTCTTGCGGAGGAAAGAGACTCGACTTAAGTGAAGAAGTGAGCAGGAGAGAGCTATCATTACATCACTCTGTGCCGACAAGACGAACTCGTCCTTGGATTGAAAAGAAAACAGGGGAAAAAATAAAGGAAACATTTTTCTGGTTAGAGATAGTTGACTGAGTGAGTGCAGCAGTGAAGTATAAGTAAGTAGTAGAGTAAGTAGTATTGTGCAAGTAAAGTAAGGTTGCATTAACATTTCTCTCTGTCAGACAAAACTAAATCACAAAAGGAAATCTGTCTGAAGGGGATGCCTCAATGGACCCAAACTTTAAACTAAGTTATGTGCAACCATTAAGCGTTTTTGCTTTCTTCCAGAGTTTCTGTCCCACTGTTAGTAAAGCAGCAGCGTAAAAGCAGAAGTGCAAGTGTAAGTGGACCTGATAAACAGAAAGGAAAAGTACATACATATATTCCATTATTTACGTGAAAGCACAAAAAAGAGAAAAAAATGGAATCATCATCGTGGTCAACTGTCGTTGACGACACTGACTCGTCGCTTTTTGGATCCTCTGCCCCACCGACATTCCAAACTGCCGAAGTGGACACGGAGCTGAACCACTCCAACCACAGCTACTACGACCACTACGGAAATTACACGCTCGGGGATGACATCATTTATCTATATGGTAAGTACTCACTTATTCCTCCGTTATACCAACGAGCTGTTTTGATCATGCCACCCGTCACTACCCCGTATGAATCCCTATCTCGAAAAACCCATTTCCATTTGTTGATGTAAGTCAACTAAAAATAACATTCATTCTACCCCTGTCAAAACCCCTGGACATCTCATGCAAACACACGAAACTTTTGCTTGAAAGTGTCTAATGAACATGCTCCCCAGTAAAACAGCTCGACTTCCTATTTCGTAAATATGTGCTGGAAGAAATTTCATATCTTATTTATGCCTTTGCAGTATATTATAACTTAAAAACTAGCATTTGGATGTTATGGATCTAGGACTTTTCCCAAGTGTGAAAAAGTTATTTGGTGTCCTGGGCAGTTTAAAGCAACGAATGACAAACTTTTTGTCTCTTGGTCTCTTGGCATTGCTCGTTTAGAGAATGAGGATATATTTTTTCTACATATTACTTTTTATCCCTGCATGAAAATGGCTGCATTTTAGTTTTGTCGAAATTATTATTTCATGCATGCACTCCAATTGTAAGACCCAATCTCTGTGCTAGGTGTCATTTTTTTCCTAGTGCAATAAATACCAAGAAGTTTGACAGTGATGGTGCTATATTCCACTCCTGCAAAAGTCTTTTTGTCCGTTCCGCTTCTCTTGTTTAGAAAAGATGCCAGGCTGGTGTCGAGAAAATACTGACTTTGAGCATGAGCCAGATGAGGTAGTAGTAGCCAGTAATAAAGGCTAGTGGTGAGATGTACTTATAATTTAATGCTGCAACTTCCTCCACCACTTCGTTTTTATGAAGTGTAAGTTATCGTACAAACAACAAAAAGGAAAAGTCGAGTGTCACTTTCTCCGTATTCATTGTTCGCCATTAAGGAGGGGATAAATTTTCTGTAAAGTTGAGAAATGGCCCTTTGCGGTGCATTCTTCTCAAGCCGGCGAAGTAAAATGGCCCATTTAGAATTTTGGACTTTCGATTAACGACCCCATAGACATTTCTTGCTTTGATAATATATCTTGAAAATCTTTTCTCTTGCAGCGTGGCTGAATGAAAATTTCCGGAAAGAGTTCAAACAAGTCCTCCCATGTTTCAAGGGTTCCAATGTGGCTGAGAACAACCGATCAAAGCGATTCGTTTCCACGAGGACCAACTGTAACGGTGCAGAGACGGTCCAGGAATCCCTGATGCCAACCACATCTCAGGCAACGGCTAACATCAACGCTCAGCCAGCGAATGCGACCGTTAACCAAGTGTTGGATACGATTGACGAAATGAACTCTACAACTCAGTCCGCCCTTGGAGCTTCTTTCGACCCGGACCAGGTTACGGCTTCGTTTAATGCGGACACGAATGAGGTTGTTGTGCATTTCCCTTCTCCCTCATTCTCATCATCCTCTCCAGTGAACGCTACTCCCGGACACGAGAACAACGCCAAGAACTTCACCCCAAACAACAACACGATTGAGAAGAACAAGTCAAACCCGTCGAGTGACCAGCAAGATACGAGCTTGGGCAACTCCCGTGGAGCTCAAATCGCTGCTTCTGTGGCCACAACAATCCCTGCTATCACAGATAACAATAAATGCTCCACAAAGGGCGGAAGCACTACAAAAGCCGTCGTGGCAAACAAAGCTGCTGGATCTATCCCGGGAAAGGAAATGAACACAAAGGAAAGTTCTTCGAGCAGTAGCGGAATCGAAGCAAGCGGAAATGGCACAATGTCGCCTGACACTGGTCCAACGTTTGAAGAAGTCTCTTCCGGCTCGTGCGTCAACAATTCATCTTCAACGGATGCAATCAACACGAAAAGTTTCGCAGTGAATGCTTCTGTGATCATTTGAGGGGCTGAGGAAGAGCAGGTATCGGAATCAGACTAAAAACAGATTCCTGCTGAAAAGAAAGTAGTGACCGGAATTCTTTTGTGCTCCCCCAGCTGTTTGAAAACTTTTCCCAAAATCCTTATGTTTTAGCCAAATATTTACTGTCCCATAGTCAATTAAATAGAGACGCTTTCTCTTCTGGGCTGGTAAGCCAAGAGCGAACAAAATTCTTTGCCAAAAGAAGGAAGCATGTAGGAATAAGGTACTTAATATAATAAGACAGGGTATAATACTCTTCCAGTGTTTTTCTCCTTTCGTGAAAATAAATAGTTCTAGAAGCGATAATATCTCTCCTACTGCTGAAAGCGCTCGCCATTAAATTTCATTATTTCCGAGATGGAGTGTAAGTCATGCTTGACGTTTTATCGCAGCATCATCATCTCGTCACGTCACAATGAAAACAGCTCAGCTTTCTCTGATCCTGCAAACCATAGCAGAGCATGTGCGGTTGGCCACGACGTAACAACACGAGAAAGAGAAGAAGACAGAAACGTTCAATTCCTCGGAAAAACAAAGTCTTCTCGAAATTTTCTCCCCTCGACTTCTGCATGTAAACTATACAGCAGCAACGACGACCCTATTCTCCAGCTCTGACGACGATGAGAATGATCGCTCGCTGCACATGAGTATATATCTATGTCTGAACATTTGAAATGCTGAGAATAAGTATATATCGGGTGTTTCAAAAACTCGGACAGCGTTTTCAAGCTAGGCCAATAACAATGAGTGAGCTAGAATCGTTAGCATTATTCTTGACTCCGCTTCATTTGAAGATTTTATTTTAGGAAAAGATAAGATTGGCAGAAGGAAGGTGAACTTAATAGTCACGTGTGCTTTTAGTCTGATTCCTCTCTTATTATTATGCTAGCCCGTTTTAGGCCCGCAATCTGAAGGCAGTTTTACTATTGTTATATATCCTGCTAAGATTTGCTTCCCTTTGCTATGTGATAACGAAAATTGGAATGTAGATAGATGAGCATCCTTTAAGACACCATCACGTCCAAGAAATCCTTTCGAGAGGCTAATGCTGAACGATATTTATAGTATAAGAGTATCAGTTAGTACAAGGGTAAGCTGCTCTGTGAAATAAAATAATATCTAAGTACTTCCGACATTGTTGTAAATATGCGCTATGTTTACTGTACTGTGCTGAATTTTTGATGAGTCTGCTTATAAGACTCCCAGAGTTATTTACCTCGAGACTGGCCAAATCATTAGGATCATTGTAATGTAACAAACTTCCATCTTTAATTAGCATTTGGCCAAGTGATTTATGGATCTTCAGATTCGCCAGCTCCACACGACTGTGTGGTTAGACAGTGTAAATAGTAGATAAATATGTTGGTATCCGTTGGGAAATAGTATTAGTTTAATGGATGGGAGAAAATAAATTGTAGGAAAAGCTTTGTCTCGTTTTTCAGCTGTAGAAAGAGCAGCCAGCATTGGAGTATGTAAGGGAATGATCAATGTATATAAATACATGCATACTCAAGTATGCAAGGACTTCAAAAGCTTCTTTCTAATTACTTGTATTAACTTGTAAATGAGAACGAGCAAAATTAATCAGTGGGCAAGCCTGCTAAAGCCATTTTGATATCTCACTTGATTCCCTTCAAAGTCCACCAACTACATCAGTACAATGAGCCACTCATTTACTGCCGCTCAGTCAGTACTTCATTCAGTTTCCCCTCAACTCGGCACTGAAATTACTTACACATTTGACAAGGACCTTTTCTTCCGTCGCAACTGCTCAGCGGAAATTGAGCTTGTGAGCAGTCACTGGGAAAGTAAAAATAGGGGATATTCAGAATGGGATTCGCCGCTGGCAACCTTAAATATTGGTGGGGTAGAAAACTTTTTCCACTACCCGAGGAATTGTTGAAACAGATAAAAGCACTGGTGCATCTAGCGTCTGACTTACTGTTAGGTAGCAAAGTAGAATGTTTTAATCATTACTCTCTAATTCTCATGTGTCAAATATATTTGTTAAGCATGGAAATTGTAACCCGTCTAGGATTTTCAGAATATTTAGTTTCTCCTGCTGCGTTTGTGCATCTCCTTCAATCTTTTGAAAGGACTTGAGTACATGCGGGTGATAATGACGATGACAGAAGAGAACTCATAGATTTTACAGCTCTAGAAGCCAAATACGTAGGGTTAACATGTTTTTCAGCTTTGATTGTTGTTTATAGTCTTGTAACTTATAGATTTAGCATGTTTCATTGTTAAAATTTGTAAATATGTACTGACTAGGAGCTAAAAAAAAGTATTAGATTATGAGTGTAATAATATAGGCTAGCTTTCGTAAATTGCTTACTATACCAGCAACCCTTTTCGGCTCAAATGAAGACGCTGAATGAAGCAGAGCAAGGGACCCACCACAAACATAAATAACTGAAGCGACAATGTGAGTGAAAGCACGAAGATTTGTCCAGGAAAATGATTGCAACCGACCTAGTCCCGTGATTCACCTGAATGAACACAATCTGATGAATTGCATACATATGTATACTTACCAGTACCTCAGGCATGACGGGTACTAATGAAAAAAAAACTACGATATTGAAAGAAGATACTCTTAATTATTCTACTCGTGTGTCGAACCCACAAAAAAAGGAGATTAGAAAGTTGAGCAGTATAAGAATATACATATAAACTGCAAGTACCAGTATAAATGAATAGGTTTACTTCTCACGCTTTACTCTAGAAACTTTGATAAAAAAATTGCCAGGAGCGGAATTGTCTCACCAAGTATAAACTGAAAAGCTGCTGCTTCTTTTCGCCCTATTCCACTGCTGTACTGCTTATCCGTAGTTTTTTTTAGAACGACGAACGAAGCTATTATGAATAATTGATGAAATGAGTGTCTAGACTTTTCATAGCAATCTGCTTCTTCAGATGAAGTAAAAGAAGAAAGAAAGTAGGATAAGAGAGCAGGTTTTCTTTTGTTAGTTGTAAGTAATCCGTTATCTATATTCTAATGCCCGCCCACAGGTCTGGAATTAAGCTGGATGGAACTCCTACAATAATAGTGATGTGCTGTATAATGTTAGAAATACAGAATAGATAATTTGAGTTGAAACCTACTTACCACCTTCGGCAGTCGGTCAGTTAGAGAGTGGGTTTGTAAGTTAATTTTATGATGCTTGGGACTTGAGAGGACACGACATGATAACGAGGCTAAATAGGTATGAAGGCACAGCAAAATATTTTCCATTGGAATAACTCCCAACTGTCGGTTTCGGGAACAGGATAAAGAAGAATACCCCGATGCCGATAAGATGATATAATGTACTCAATTGGCAAGTCTTTTCGTTTCATGTCACGTACAGGTCTTCATTCTACGGAAATGAATTATATTATGGAGGATGGGACGTTAATGTTGCAGTGTGGATTAACATTAGGTCGAATCCAAGCCAGACCCAGACTTGGAGTTCTCTACATTTTGATGCTTGGAGTTGGGCAGGGTGGTATGGGGAAGGAAAAATTCTTTTTCCGTCCGTTCAGGTCCAGCAAATGATTTCCAATTTCGATTTCTGCATCAATTCAATGTCGAAATGGCTAGTTTTTTGGGTTTTGAAATGAAATGCAACTAAAACGTATTAAGTATTTTTACTAGGAAATCGCATAAGCAAAACTTAAAAAATATATCTATAAACTATTTTGTGTAGGCGATAATTTCTAGCTAAGTGTCTCACTCATCTACATTAAAGTGGACATTATCCACTAATTGTAAAGGAATAGGTACTAGGGGTGATGTGGAAATAGGCATTTAACTATTTCATGGTACTACTATAAACGGAAAACTGGTTATGAAAACTCATTCGTTCGGAATACTCGAGGTAATTAAGTATGCATTACAAATTTCTATCCCTGAAAAAACGGTATCGAAAAAAATCTCCGACGAAAATCATTGGCAGATGATGGTGCACATGTGAACATATAAGTATATTACTTAAAGTTTTAGGCATATATTACGAACGATGCGACATTTAATAAATCCATTTGATCAGGTGGGAAATTCTCGTCTAAAAAATGGGTCACGTAGCTAAAGTGTAAATGGGCGATATGTTAATTATGTGATGAAGTTGTTAGTTAAAACTGATAATATATTATTTTCAATGTCGGATTGCATACTTCAAGTATAAAAGAACTGATTGATTGAATAGATACTTGTATTGTAATTATACGACACATTAAAATGATTCTGTATAGTCGATAAATTATTTCCCCCCTGTGGAGTTGCAGACTACTAGTGATAGTGATAAAATTATTGTAGTTTTGCTTGAATGAAGAATTTGTAACGGTTTGCATGGGTGAAAGCATTTCCTATAAATCATCCTTATAGATTAAGTAATACCTCAATTGTAGATGCGTATAAAATATCCATCCATATATATATTTCAAAGAAAAATTATATTGAAGCGAGTACATGTGAATTCATAAAATGAAAATTAATAATGAAAATCATGTTTAATGAATTTTGTGCATGTGATGAATTATTCTATCAAAATTGTTGACAGTAAACAATAAAAATAGTAATATGCAAGTTTGCGTTCAAAGTATTTTGCTTTTCAGTTCTCTGGTTTGCCTCGTTTGAATAATAAATAGACGTGTGTCGCAGTTTGCTACTTTGACTTCGCTGCAATTTATCAATTTATGTACTTTTTAAAAAATTTATTCCATTTTTTGGTCTGATCGAGAAAAATGAAAGCAGATTACGAAATGTATTGGATAAGATGAATGTATGATTCCTTAATCATTTTAGCTTGATGTAAGTGTAAATGAGTAAAATCAATAAAAATACCAATATACACAGCTTTTAGACAACTCATAAGACCCTCACTCGGATTGACTTCAATGAAATAAGCAGAAATGAACCTTTTGTGAAAATCTATCCAAAGTGAATCTGGGATGAGCTTGTGAGCCATTAAGTAAAACATTTTTTTTAAGAAAATTAACAGTACGAGTACAAGATGAATGTATGTCATTAGAACAGAGAGACAGGTGATATGGTAAGAAAGAGTAAAATCCCCAGTAGCAATTTAATCCTAATAATCCATTTCAGTTTCACAAATGTTAATTCACAAAAAAAAACTTTACAATTTAAAACCAATAATAAACCATCATATAATTTTATCTTGTCAACTGTAGCTTTAAGCTGCAAACAAAATTGATCATTGACATGTTTGTTTGCATCGTATTATTATTCGGAACAGAAACTGAGCATGCAAATTGAAGTAGAAGAAATGTCACTACTTATAATTTCAGGTATTCAACTATGTTGACATTTTATGCTTAATTTACTTACTGTACCTAAACATATTAAAAAATTGTACCTATAATGTATATTATGTACGAGAGAGAATAAAAATATGAATGCGTGGTCCTAATAGCAACAAGTCGCGAAATTATTTCTACTTTCACAATTCAAAAAAATTGAGAAGCATGGAAGCACTTTGGATGTCACCCCGGTCAGCGAGTTGATCAAAATATTTAACTAATCGAATGCGTAATTGATGCTCAAAAATTTGGATTTGTTCCTGTTCCAAGTGTTCGGGAAATTGGATGATTGACGGAATCATCACGAAGCGTGTGAATTCTTTGATTCTATCTGAAACCACCGGATAATCCTTGAACCTGTTTTCCGCCTTTGAACACTTGAGGCACGAGAATGCTCCGTCGGTATCTCCTTCGGATGCAGTTTCGGTGGCAGTGGTATTATTTTCACTCTTGTTCTCCATTTCCGTGTCGGAGTAGTCATCTTCCGTAACACGATCACGATCATCATTCTTCAAATTAACAGAACCGTAGAAGATGTTCACAACCATTGAAATCATCGAACCCATTTCAGACGTCGTGACCTGAAAGTTATAACAATAAAAATATCCATGATAACTTCATATTTGAGCAATATTTCATCAACAAACCATAACCATATGGAATCATTTTGACGATCTTTATGAAAGAAGTATCAAGGCTCACCGGATAAAGAATTTTCCGGTGTAGTAAAATTCAGTTATCCACTCAGGTAAAACGGTATATAAAACCACTGTTTGAAGCCTCCAGTTCTCTATTAGTTGCTCTCGTACTTTACAGAATCGGAACAACTCTTTGTTATGAGATTATACTCTGGCTAACAATCGTTACAGCGAGAAACGTCCAAGTCATTCATCAAAGATTATTTAACTTTAACTATTTATTTATTTATTTAACTCAAGCAGGAGAACTTTTGGCAGCTAACGGCACTCCGAGCTCAACATTTCCGAGGTTCCAAATCGACCGAAAAAAAATCTTGTCCACTTGAAGTTTTAATCAGTAATTTGAATCCGTAAGAATCAAGCGAACTAATCAAATACTAAGCGCCGCAATAAATATAAAAGTTAAAAACTCGGCCAAGGGTTACTCATTGAAAGCTTGCCCATTACAAATTGCCGTACCCTACCTAAAAAATCAAAACGAAGCTCATCTTCCATCATCTAGTTTACTTCGAAGGGAATGGTGACATCACATATGACACGGCATGCTCCACCCATTCTACGTCTAGCCTGTGTTATCGTTCCTGTATCGAGTGTAGATAAAAAAGTACTGAAGGAGATAGAAAATATCGGTGATGTACGATGTACAGTAGTCGAGCTCTTGTCAGTTGCGGCACATGCGTATTGGTAGTTAGTAGTAGTAGTAGTAATATAAGTGGGATGGGGATAAACGTGCGCAAAGGAAAAGGTCACAACTCACCTGTGAATGGTCCTTCAGCCAGTCAGCCACCAACTGCGTACGTGCCTTCCTGACTTGAGATAGAGGAAATACAAAACAACACAGGTAATAGATTCAACTGGAAGAAGAGGCGATGACCCATAAAACCCTTAGAAAGTTAAGTAGTTACACATTCCAATGCGCACGAACTTAATCAAGACTTACAAAATCAATACTCTCAATGGACTACTAACACTAACAAATATGTAAATAGTGACCATCATTCGTGACAACGGAATTTTCATCTTAATTCTGTTCTGATTTAAGTATGCCATTAACATGCAAAAGTATTACAACGATTAAAGCAATTTTCTTTCATTGCAAATGAATGGGATAGGATGAAGCTATAAATTTTGTAACAAAATTTCCAGAATCATGAAATATAAAAAAGTACCACACCCGTTCCTAAAGATTTATGCTTGGATTAAAGCGAAAGTTTCAATGGCGCACAACACCACCATCATATCATGATTACGATTATTATTTTCATCATGCGACGATGCGACATCCATATTATTGCTGTCGTAACACCTATCACCATAAACTATGGGCGAATCTCTTTGTGAACTCATGAAAGGGTTAGTAGTAGTTTGCCTGCATCAAGCTGTGAAAAGAGATCAAGAAAACTTTGTACACACTCATGCTCCACATTAGCATACGTGCAAAATGTTGTTTTCTGCGACAAGCTTGCATTGAGCGACATGATAACCATGCGGGGGAAAAGTTTCCGTTTCTAGGTAAGAAAAAGCCAGCGTCATACATTTTTTGGAAACAGCACGAGATATTCCTGTTCACGCCTTTGTTTCCTCGTGCTCCATGAACCATAATTTTATTTTTGAAAAGTTTTTTCGTACAGAATAATTATAATTCAAAAAAACTAATAAAACGGGAGTAAGAGCGGAGAAAGAAGGAGTAACAAGGGAAAGTTTTCCTCTCTCCGTGTCGGTTTAGCTTATACTCTCTTTCATGGGACGGACGGACGGATGAGTAAAAACGAATAAAAAAAGTTGGCCCAAACATTGATACGATAAATCTTCATCTCTCATCTACTTACAGGCATGTATCTGCATGGGTATAATGCATGTGAGAGATGCGACTCCCAAATCGCGACAAAATCGTATGCACACTACAAAGTTTTCGACTCCGTACATAAAAACAGAACAATAAAGAAAATGGATGAAAGAAAGTGATAGGGAGATACGGAAACAATGGAAAACTTCAAACTGTCTCCCTTTCCCACCCTGGGTTTCTTTCTTCCGGATAATTATCGAGAGAGAGAGTGGCACGAAAAAGGAATGACGTGGTCAGGAGATAAGACCTGGACTTGAGGACGCCTCCCGTGTGTGGTAGCCACGTAATGGCGCAAAGCAGGTTTGAACAGTATCCAGTAATCTGATATGTTAAAAGATTTTTTGAAGATTAGCAAATTAACTTGAAGTTTAACTGATATTTCCATTATTCTTAAGACATACAGCAAAATATAAAGGGAAAATGAAAACTTGGCAAAAATATGAATACATGTGAGACAATGAATATACTGAAATGATAAAACGCTTAGACGCCCATTACTCCAACATGAAACACCTGTAGAAAGTAACCTAAACCCCTAAACAACATAACTTACGCAAAGAAAGTAACTTTAGTAGAGCATCGGACGTATTCTAATCCAACCTAAGCTGAGCAAAGAGCCAAGCAGGTAACCTAACCTAACCTAACCTAAGCTGAGCAAAGAGCCAAGCAGGTAACCTAACCTAACCTAACCTAAGCTGAGCAAAGAGCCA
>JAHZNH010002107.1:0-22571 GCA_027744355.1 Tyrannoseira gladiata | reverse complement strand
CCCCACTTCCATACAAAAAAGAGAATGAACATATATGTATGTAACCAATCTACACCTACGCAATACTACTCAAAGGGATCAGCAAGCACAAACTCCTGAAGTTGGATCGACAGCGACAGTGTTTAGGATGGAGTGCGTAATCCAAGGGATAATAATATTGGATTGAAGTAGGAAAACGGGGGCGAAACGTAATATCACTTTTTTTTAGCATGCCCCACTTCCATACAAAAAAGAGAATGAACATATATGTATGTAACCAATCTACACCTACGCAATACTACTCAAAGGGATCAGCAAGCACAAACTCCTGAAGTTGGATTGCTTCTATTCCCGGTGAACTTTTGAGGGAGATTTATACAGAAGCGAAATATTATTCTTATCCGCTTTCTCTGACTGAGACATCATCACATTAACATCCTAGCCCGTCATCATCCTTCTCCTGCATTTCATTCATTTGATTCGAAGAGTCATTAATGCATTTACATTTCCTCAAGAGAGATTCAAAACGATGCCATTATTATAATGCCTTGAGGCAGATGATGATGACTACTTCCCCTACACATAAAACCACGTTAAGTAGGAGGAAATAAAAGTTTCACCAAACTACCCCCATCATTATAGATGCGAGTGAGAGTGAGACGGAATGGTTGCAGCAGCAGCAACAACAACGAAATCACACTCGGGCTTTTATTGCGCTATTTATCTTTTTTAAAGAAGATCTCCCCCTCGCTCGCTGATTATTAGCATTTTCCAGGGTATAAACTATAAACAAAATTTCATTTCATTTTCGCTCCGAAAAAACAGCTTAGTTCCATTTCCCAGTATAACTCTCAGTGATGAAAAGAAATGCACAAAGAAGTGGAGCACAGGCTTCGCTCTATTCGTTGGTGGCAGTGGTAGTCGCGGTGATGATGATGATGCTGGTAGCTTAGCATGCTATAGTTAGCTATTTGGTCTTTCGAAAAATGAATCCGTTCACTTCTGACTCCAACACTTTTTTTATTAGTCTGCTTATGACAGATACATTGGGCTACCTAACACGGAGAGGCACAACAACACTACATGAAAGTGAAATCTTCTTTGCTGAAGAGAAAACAACAAAGTTCGCCTTGTTCTCCTGCTGGATCTCAATTCTTCAATTTATTTTTTCGTGAGGAAACAGTCTTCGAAAAAAACTGAAAAGAAATGAAGTGAAATGAACTAAACAGGAATATTAAAGGAGAGAATGGATGTAACAGTTGAAATTATTGTTCTTCGTTCCCGTCGAGTTTGTAGTGATGAAGCCCTAGTCCACGCTGGAGATTGGCTGGTGCACGAAGTCAATTTCTTTTGTCGACGGAGGTGACGACGCCCTCGCATCGCATCGATTATGATGAGTTTGTTGATCAACGGAAGAAATTGGTTGAGAAATAGGGGATTTACTGTTTTATGGAAAATTAACACCGGATGAATATCGGCAGCTGTGATGATGATGGGATAGACTCGATCAAACGAGAAGGGAATAAAAAAATAACAATTTTTTCTACAGAAGCATCAAACCAGCGCAGCCTTCGTTCGTCCGCTCGCTCGCTCGTCATCTCTTCTCCTCTCTCGTGCGAAAGTGTAAACAGTTCAAGTTATTTTTTCCCCTCGTCAGATGTGCGCGCAATTACTGTATCTTATCTCCCGATAATAAAAAAAGTGAGTTTGCATAGGTAGCAGCAGCACAAAGGCCATCCGCCAATCATCCAAACAACTGTGCAAAGAGGAGCTGCCGCCGGGAATAATGTTTAAATCCGGGAACAAGATGAATGAGACCGATGCTGAGTGGTATGCACAAGAAAAAAACTTTTTCCTACTCTCTATCTTCCTCATATCAATTTTTTATTCCGTTTTCTGATACAGCAACTAAGTAATGTAGGTCTTGCTCCCAAACTAAACATGGGAAACAAAAATAAAACAAAAAATATAGAAGACTCGAACTCCAACTACTAAAAGGCAAGAAGAATTTTGCTTACAAGAAAAATAGACCATGTGCCCCAACCCAACACAGAACATATTTTTACTGTAATACATTTGAGAATTGCCCACTGGAAAACCTATTTAGGAGGACTGAACTGAGCCGAACACTACTCAACTGAATAGTACTTATTGGAAGAGATCATTTTTAAAAGTAAAGCTTGTTGTTGGCTAGCGGAAAAGAGTTCTGGATGGATGAAAGAGAGCGAGCATACCGCCAGTACTTATAGCTCACTTTTTTTAGCTTTATCTATATCCCCGGAAAAGGGAAACTTTCCTCTAGTCTAGGTAAACTTTGCAGAGTAGAGGAGCAAAAATTTAATCTACTGTAGAAGGAGAACCCTAAAAATTGAGTTTATTTTCTTGGTGAAGTAGCATAATTTCTAGTCTGACTCTGCCCCATAGATAGAAGATCTGTCAGCAACTAGATAAAAAAATAGGAATTCCATACGAGATAACCAATGCTGGTGCTGATGATGATGTTGATCATGCTCACGATCATGATACCAATTCAGGGGGTAATAGGTTTTTCGACAAACAAAACCAAAGGGAATTCCCGGAATGCAGAGTTGCACTTTCCCTTTTAACACTCAATCGTACAAGCAAGCACACAAAAATACCGATGATGATGAGGATGATACGATTGCTCTCTTGTGTGCGCACAGTAACTAGGTTTATGCAGTCGAAATTAAAAACGTTTCCGGAGAAAATGCTGGATCAGACAGCATTAGTAGTAGGAGTTTTCCCAACTTTGCTGCCAAGTCATTCTAGGAAAGCGACCAATTTTGAAAAAAACACGTCGCATCCCATTTGAACGAGTAGGTAGGTATTCAGGTCGTTTTTCTTCACGCTTGGGAGAATCTCGGGTCCACACATTATTTATTGGTTACGTTGTTAGTGCGATGTATTTAAGGATAGAATAATGAACCAGAGAAAGTTTTCCCCATCCCATGACAAGCAATCCGTCCGTCCCATGAACCCAGAGACTCTCTTACGTAGCCCGTGTGAGTGAGTGGTAGTCTGTCTAGTCTAGCAACTCGAGCCAACTTGAAAGGAGTTTCCCTTGGCGTAATTTACACCTGCTACCACACCTTCCGCAGCACTCCCAAAATGGCCGTGTTTAAACAGTTAAATTACACCACTTGTAAATAGATGACCAGTCATTCTGTTTTCCGTAAGAGAACCCCCACAGCTCAAGTGTAATATATTACACGGGAGTAGGGCCAAGAGGAGAGTGAGTGAAGGCACGAAGGAATTTTTTGTGTGTGGTTCGGACACCCACCTGTTATTCAACTTTCCCTGGTGTCCCTCTCCCTTCAAACTCTGACTGGATAGAAAAATGGTAGGGGAAAGTACGGAGGGAAAACTTTTCGCATCGAGCGAGACTTTCAACTCGCCGCGAGCAAAAATTGGATTCATTTCGCGGAATTTGGCAGAGCGCAGAAAAGTGTAAATGAAAAAATTCTTGAGCTCAAAAACTCAATTTTGGAAGAGTACTTCCGGGCCGAAGCATTTCCTCTTTAGTTCCAACTACTTATGGGCAGCTAGGATCCTAATAGGATAATTAAACAAGTGCAATGCAAATGTTCCTGCAATAAAATGCATGAAATTAATGATAAAGGAACTTTTTTATATAAACTACATGAACAACTCCACAAAAAATGTTCTCGCAAAATAAATGCTGTTTCAAATGCAGAGACAAGTATTTAGGCACTAAAGTTGCAGCCTTCCCTCAAAGCATTTCTTTCTCTACACACGGGCGTAGTAAGCAAGCATTAGTGAGAAAGGGAAGTACATTTTCTCTCAGGAGTAGCCTCATCATAATTGAAATAGGTGGTCCGCCATAATGATTTGAACTGACAATGAGTTTTTTTAATGTGATGCAAATTGTAGCATGAGAAAAAGTGCCACCACGCATGACGAAAAAGAAATTGTTTGCATTGGCATACATAGTTTCCGGGGCATAATGGTGTCCGTAGGTGATACTTGGCGCTGGTAAAAATAGAACTTAACGAGGTGTATACAGGACATGTACTGTGGAACTGTAGGAATGAACTTTCTCGGGTGCTATAATGCATGAATATGAATCGACAAGCAGGAAGCGACGTGGGTACTCGGGAAGTGTGATGACGTTATGAGTTATAAAAAAGAATTACGAATTATGGCTTTTCTCCTCCCGGCAAATCAATCAATTTCAAGGAGCATTCTTACTCTGCCATACACCATACATAGCCACGGTCATCAACAAGTTTTTTTGGGGGAAATTGATTTGATGAGGATAAAGGAAGGAGTGCGGTTAGAACCTTCGTTAGAGCTCACTTGTGAAGCAATTTGAATTCCCTGAAATGTTGTATTTAGGTGGGGGAGCCCACTGAAGGTGGGGAAGCATTACAAGAGACGAGCGAAAATGGTCTGGGAAACTTCATTGTCACTTGGAAAAATTCAAATCTCATGAGATAAAAAATGGTAGAACTAAAAGACCTATAATGACCGAACACAAATGATCCCATCAATTATACAAGAATAAATTATATGGCTCATGTACTCATCCAAAATTCAGAGTGTAATACAGCGTCTGCATTGTTCCTTATCTGGAACGGAATTTACTGCGAGATAGAAATAAGCTAAGCATAAACGCGTAACTCACATGTTTTATGATGCAACTGCTCAGAGCAAAGGACCTATTAATATAATCGCATTAAGTGTGGCCGTTTTAGTGTCAAGAGGATGCATGACGATGACTGACTAATTGGATTTTTATTGATTGCTTGAAGGCCGATAATTTGAGGAACGTACAAGAACAGCACCTACTCTTTCCCAGTAGTATTTAGTGAACGATGGCCTTCAACGTTACATTGTGGTATGTACGTAGGTAGAAAAATACTTCTGTTAAGGGTGGCCTCTTTCAAATTCATTGGACGCATTTTATGCACAAACTTTGAGAATACTTACTTATTTTCACATCGACAAAGTTCCTCATTTTTCGTCCGCAAAATTCCTAATGATCATAAGTAAACAGTCCGTAGGCATATAGAAACCACATGTCAGGATTCCCAGCCGAAAAATCAGCGAGTAAAGTTGGAGTGCTTACGCCAAAGGAATATATATTGCTCTAGCTGGCTCCTCACAAGTTATGTGAATTTCTTCCATATTTTTTCCATATTCTTAGGACGAAAAATGTCAAAGGTCATATACTCCAACTCTAACAACCGAGATTCTCCCTACGTTAAATGAAATCGACTCATTAAAGTTACCGAGATGAGGCAACACAACATTATAATTTGTAATAAGCAAACTCCGGGCACCCTGAATATGAATGGTTTCTCAAAATTAAAATGCGGCTTCTCTTCCCCTCCCAATAAACTTTCCAATTCGGGGAGAAAGCGTCGATTTATGAGTGAGTGCCCATGAGGCTTCCTTAAAAGTTTTCAAGATGTATCAGTAATCGTATTACCAAAAAACAAATCCCATAACTTAGAATAGTTTCTTCTGAAAGTATTTAATAAAGTCTATTCACCATTCAGAATTTCCAAAGTAAGCACTTATCCCGATTTCTGATCTTCGCACCACCAACGAAAAAAATCCTTCATGAGAGACCCACAGTCCAACTTCGAATGAGACAAATTCCCTTTGATTAGACTTCATCGCCACAAACCCAAACCAAAAACAAAGTTTTCATTCACCTACAACTCAATCCCATTCGTTTCCAGGAATAGGAATAGGAGCAGAGAAGAGCTTCGTCTGTGAGCTGAGCGCACCAACACAAAAAATTCTCTTTCCCCAACTCATTTTTTAATACGAATATAATGAATGTAGTACTATTCACGCGTTCCACTACTTCCACTTCTTCTTGCCGCACAAATAAACTTGAGAAACTGTATCATTCTCTCCTGATTAATATCACTCATTTTACGAGATTTATGCAACCGCCTGCCTCCACATGGCCAGCAGCTTTTGAGGAACTCGCTTTTTTTACCTCTCACACATTTTTCTTTCCTCCTTCCCAAACAAGTCCTTCTGTTTCCGACGGAAAAAAACAAGAAACTTTTTCTCACTCGAACGTTTCTCACCAGCTTCCTTCTCACTTTCGAAAGAAGCTGCATAATTTTACCACTTAAAACATCTCTTCTTCTTCGTCTTCCTCCACTTTAATTAGTAGCCCGTGTAATCTCTCTATGAAACAGCGTACATACATACATACTAGTACTTACTTACTCCATCCCATAATCCACTCATTCGCTCAGATTCATGCATTCATTCTCTCTCAACATCCTTTCCCCTTCTACTTTAAATAGTAATGTCATTATTAATGTATGAGAATAGGAAGATTTAATCATTCATTTAATACACTGTTGTCCCGTCCCACTCCGCAAAAGATTTTTCTTGCTTAACCGACCGACCGACCAAGCAACCAGCCAACAGTTTTTATAGCTTTTGAGTAGCCTACATTTTTAAATAGTGTGAGATCCAACACCCGCTCCAGATCCAGATCGCTCCAGTAGCAAACTAACTCAACTAAATGGGAATATCCTCACAATACTACCACCAAAACTCATCTCATTAATTAATAAACACTTTAGTCATTATTTAACTCGATTTTTTTTCCAACCCTAACTTAATCAGGATGAGGAAGTGACAGCTGGTGCTGGGGTGTGAGGAAATTTAGGAAGAGAGGTGTCCATCCATAAAGACATCATCATCCACCACTCGAGCCTTTTTTTTCACTCTCTCACTTGAGGAAAGAATACCCTCGACACTTCGCCAATTGTTCCGAGACCTGGTACATTCCTACGTAAATGAAGATGATGATGTTAGTATAGTAGGAATAGGAATGAGTTAGTAGTCTACTTACAAAAGAAGGGAAGAGTATAGAGTTGTTAGTAGTACGGAAGTGTAAAAATAGTGAGTGTCTTAATGGATGGATGCCTCTCAAAGTCTTCCCTCACTAACTAAATTAAAAGCGGGAGGGTGGTGATGGCAAGGCCGGGCTAAGGATGAGACCACATTAATATAAATGAGCTAACCAAAGTTTGTTGGTTTTTCGATTTACTTTCATCAACTCTAAACCCTGTCTATGGCTAATACAGTACAGGGGAAAAATCTGGAAGCACACGGGGAGTGAAAAAGAACAAATTACTTTACTTTGCTATATATTCTAAGTAATAAGTTTAGTACAGTTATTCTTTCCCGTGTTTACGCTATTTTTACTAAGACTCAAACGAAAGACAGCATTTCTTGGACAAAAATGTGAAAGAATTTCCTGATTAACTTGTTAAAAATCGATTTTTAAAAACTAGTTTTGACCCACGGTGGGCAATGTGAGACAATTACGATAACGATTTGACTGACCTTGTACAAAATATCTTGTTGAAAGAACAATATAAAAGCACTTACCACATCTAACAACAGAAAACATTATTTACTCCAGTTTTTATTACGAACTAAGCATTGAAAGTCGGAATACAAATCTCTGGAAAAAAAGTTGAACATAAAAAACTGACTCCTCATGATAATCTCTTCTAGCCCACCGGAAAAGGATCCAGGTTATACATCCTCTGGAGTAACAATTCGTGGAGATCCAAATTTTCGAACTCAGTCCCGCCAAAGAAAAAGCCTTTTAGGTCGGCCGTTGGGAATCAGGTTGGTGCTAATCCTAGTTTCCGTACTTAACCCAATAGCAATAATTAGAGAAAAAATGTAGAAAACTCTAGTGAGTAGTACTTAGACCATTAGATTAGATTAGTTGTTGCATGCAAACTTTCTTCTCTTCTTCTTCGCTTTCGTAAAAAGATGTGTGCATAAATACTTCAAAACTAATATGATGACTCAATTTCGGTGTGTAAATAGTTAACACAACTCGTACTTAATTATAAATGTTACACTGAATTAAATATGTGTCTAACATCAACTCTACTATACTTCTAATAATGACTTTTAACCATACTACTTACAAAATTATGGTTTTACCAAATAATACTAAACTCAATCTAAACATCACAATTACCATCCATCATTTCAGTTTCACTCACTTCACCTCCACACAAATCTACCCCGAAGTCAAAATTTTTTTATTGAAATTAACTCACCACCTTCTTCTCGAACTCAAGCCATTTACGAGAGAGTGGAGCTCCGAGAAAATTAGTAGCCGTAAATTAAGTACAGCCATCATTAAGGCTGAACCTGTCCTCACCCCAAGAAATTTTTGACGAACCAGAAACAAAAAAAACCTCGTGAACTGGTACAAGATGTACATTCCCCTCATAAGTACTTAATTAAGTAGTAGCCAAGTTGCAAAGTTTATCCACCCACAAATTAGAAAAATGTAGATGGTTTAGTCCATTTCAAACTTTGTGTAGCTAACTTTTTTTTCCCAAACTCCAGTTTTCTAAAAACAAAAAGTCCATGAGATTCGGATTCTACTTGGAAGAATCTAATTCCTTCCAAAGAAAGTGAACCCAAGAGCATTCCATTTTTGAGTTTGTTTATTCCCCGTCATAGACACCTACAATGCACTGTACCTTACCTATCTTACGTGTTTTTGTGAGCACTTCCACCTAATTTTGGCCACATCCACCCACCACTCACCCACCCACACCACCACAATCCCACCCTACTTTCTACTCTATGCACTATGGAAAGAACAAAAGCTTTGAAATTGCGAACTACAGCACTTTTATCCGAGTTGATTTTACAATCCCACATATTCTGAGCTAAAATCAAGACATGCCGTGTCGCAACTCTTCTTGAAACCCATTTTGCATTCATTCATTGAATCCGTCAGACACGAATTATTTAGATCCGCGAAAGCAGTCAACTTTTTTATACATTCGTGCTTGTCACTTGCTGTTGTTGTCGTTGAACTTTCTGGTACACGACAAGTAAGTAATCAAGTAAACACTCTTACTTGTACTTTTTCTCGTAAACAACTTGTTTTTAAAGCACTCATTACGCAAAATGTGGACGTTGTACAATGCCTTTTTTTGATGCATTACTATTATATGTAAGAATGAATTCAAGTTTTTAAGATTTTTTCTCTCAATTTTCTCTCTTTCTAGATCACTTTCTAACTTTTCACCTAAGCCTTAAGCCAAGTAGGATTTTCTATCTTTGAAGTGAAAAGCAGAAGTAGATTTGAGACACAAAAACAGTTCAATGAATTTTTAAGCCGAGACTTTGCTGACACTAATTAAAGCGTACTGTATTGTTTGGGAAAATGCGGATACTCTCGTTCGTTCTCCTACAACAACTACTACGTACCTCTTCTTCCTCCTCGCCGTAAACAAAAAAAAACTCGAAATTCCCGCCCAACCGCTCAACCTCCAAAAATCGATTTGCTTGATTGATTCATACCGTTCAATCACTGTGGGTTTGATTGTCTTCTACTTCCCCTCTAAATCAAAACTTGGTGGCACTTTCTTTGAAAAATTCGATACATCTGATCCGATGATGATGCTCGCAACCTACATTTGATGATGGTGGTGATGGATCTGCATGCAATATTTAAATCGAAATATTGAGTCATTATCCCACATCTAAAAACAACAAATCGAAACAACTTACTGCCATTTATTACTACTACTACCTACTACATCAACTCACAACATACGGACATGCAAAAAAACTCTCCGTTACTACTCGTACAAACAATAACAAATAAAAATGTATAGAGGAAACACAACCTACTATTGTGAGAGGAAAGATTACTATGGACTAAATGGAGGTGTAGAGTATAGTCCATCTATTTGTTTGAGCAGGACAAACCGGAAGGATATCAAGTACCGGAAGCTGCAATGTAAGTGATCAGTTTTTATTAACAAATATATTTTACGATACATTTTAAAATCTTATGTACAGTTTATATGAACTATAATGATGCATTAAAGTTTTTATTATTGCTTGCTCAAGGGTCAAATTTTTCGTTAACTAATTGAATTATGTTTCTTGATATCAGGTCTCATTTATAATTTTCTCGAGAGGCCGAGGGGCGCGAAGGCACTCGCGTACCACCTATGGGTGTAAGTTGATTTGACTTTTACCTTTTACAATTCATTAATGCAGTAGCTAAGATTGGAATATCTCTGAACTATTTTTATTCTCACCTTTGTGGCTCTCATTCAATGGGATTAATTACATTAAGAAGTGTATTCCTCCTCAGAATCAACGAATTGCTATATACAGAGGAACGTATTAATCGCATTAAGAGTTCTACTAAAACGTTAATCAAAATTACAGCGAATTGTATACAGCGTGGTAATTACTGAGGCACTTGAGCGAAAATTCAAAGCTATTTGTTACTTACCTGTACTGTTCAGCTGTCAAGGATTTTCCCCCGTGGCATGAAACATTGTTAGAGTGCGAATCCCTTCAACTTGAATTTCAACCCTCTCGTGTCGTGATTTTATATACGTGTGCAGGGAAAAAATTGAAGTCATGGGCTTCGAATTAATACTTACGTCTGAAAAGATTTAAGTCAATTTCAATTCGGCTCGCGTGGGGATCGACATGATTTCCAGGTTTGTGCAAGCCTACATTTATGAGGAGCACACAAGGGAAATTAAGATGCGCTGCTACGCTCATTTTCTAGTCATTATTCTTTTATTATTCGTGTACTCCTCGCGTTCACATCAAGATCCAGAGTATTTCTCGGAGATAAAAGTAATTTTGTAGTCAATTTTGTAGACGCGCCATAAATCATGGAATCGTGGAATGCAGTTCATCTATCTGTCACGACACGAGTAAATAGGACATGGGCTCAGTAGTAGTCAGTGCTTAGGCAGAAGTACTTTTATCGTTTAAACTTATTCCTCCTTTGTTGTTCATCATGATAACATTCAGCATAAAAAAAATTTGCTCAGAGTAATAACACTGCAGAAGAGCCGGTTCAGTTCCTTACGTACGACTACTAAAGCATGTCAAGTCAGGCCAGACCAGGCAGAGGTGTTTCCTGCCACCAGAATACTGACTTGGAGAAGAAGAACCAGCTCAACGCTCAAGTGACAGTAAGACTTCTCGACCAAAGAACCTATACGCACTATATTGCCGTTTTACAGCTTTCTGGTCTGATTCTCTTGAAGGGAAAAAATTGGGGAAATACCGCTGGGAAAAGCAAGTGGAGAAAAAGTGCTCTAGAAAAGAAAGAAGTGCCAGACTACTGAGTGAATGGATGAGTGAAAGAGATTCCTTTCTTTAAACTTGTTTCAAGCACATTCCTCACTGGAAGAGGATGGAGTTGTTTTGCTCCTGTGAATGAATGCCTTCCTTCAGATGATGATGCACTTAAGTAGTTTCTCCACTGATACGTGAAAATATGTGAGTAACCTGTAGATTATTACTTTTTAAATCTGAACTTGAAGCCATTCTTTGAATGAAAAATAGTTTCCCTGCAGTTCTTATTTCACTTTGTATTATAGAGAGGCAGAACTAGAACTCCCAGAACAATAATTTTTTAGGCTTAGGTTGGTAAGTGAAAGTTCAGCAAGTAAATATGATGACAGCACGAAGGTCCTGTTGGATGGATGGTTCATTTTTTTTATCAAGATCCGATGTAATATAATAATTTTTGATGGATCTCCCACTGCGAAGTTCTTTTGTGGTTGCGTGTCTGAGTCTAAAATGATGAAGACTATCCCATGGACATATCTAAGTTTACCTCTTTTGTAGTCCCTTGTTTCCGTCAGAGAATAATCTCATTTCGCCGACTGAAAATTGCAACTTCTTCCAATTTCTTCACTTCTAACGAGATCTTTTGTGGAAGTAATTTCATAACAGGGAATCATTTTTTTGCAGTCCATTTCCCATTCATTCTCAAGTGAAGGAGAGAAATCATAAATACTTAAGTACTCCAGCAAGCTTACAAAAATTACAGCAAAACTATATAATGTAAATCATTTTGGCATGCGGGAAGATTTAAAAAATGACATGGTATACACAATTCCACCATTTTATGTCATGTCTCGTACATCTTGTGGACTGGACTTGAGTAGACTTTCCGGTTCTGTTTCCCTATTAAGTACATAACATTGTATATTTGCCCCAGTTCCCCGGAATCAGAAGAGCAAGCTTCCTATCAAGTCTGTGGGGAAATGTGTCCCACCGGAGACTGAGTGAGCATGGGAGCTTAAACATTGCAGCATTATAAATAGTGAGATATTGTACTTATAATGATGGTCAGTATTTCCCGGCAAGTCAGTCCTCCAGACTGTTGCTTACTTTCTGCTTGCATCATAGAAGTCATTCTTGAGCTAGAAAATTGCCTTGTGTTAGTCCCACAAAAGCCCTGAAAATAATGACATACTCCGTTCTCTTTACCCGTTCTTACTCTCCCTAACATGCAATACAGAATGAAACCTCGTTACAATCATTGAATGAATGGGGACGTTCTTTTCCGTGAGTCAGTCATCAGAAGGTAATCTGAATGAGTGACGCTAACGATCTTTCTTGATGACGTCATGATGGAAAAAAAGTCCGACTTCCTTTTACTCAGACTTTAGGAGGAGGCACGTGGTTCAGGCAGGGCATTAGTTAAAGTACTTACTCACCCTGATGCAGTTACGTCATATAAAGAAAAATGATGCATGCGGTGCTGGTGCTACCAAACCACCTACTCTAACTAAATTCATTTCTCCTTGTCCTTCCCAGAATAGGTCTGGGTGGGGTAGTAGTAGTAGTAGTCCTCTTTCCTGGAACAAAACTCTGCTGCGATCTACTCAACATTTTCCAGATTTTGTTTCTCCTCAGGAAGAACGATGAAAGTTACATTGTGCAAACCCCCGAGTTACACAATGAGAGAAAGCAAACGAAAACTTTTTTAAAAGGAAAACTTTCCACTGCAGGGTTTTATGTCATAAGTGAGAGGAATCGAAGGGAGATGATTGAGGTTTAGAAAAAACCTGCTTGCGTCTCTGACTACTCGTAGTAGAAAAGACAAAAGAACTCGAAAAAAGAGAAGACAAAGAAGCAAGGAGCGCGCGTGCTTCCCCTCTCCCTACAACTTATAATATTAGTTTAAAGAGCATTTTTCATCTTTGATTTATCATTCAAAATGCCGTCTGTTTCGTGTTGATAGATGAAAGCAGCTCCAGGTTGCATTCCACTTGAACTTTTGCTCTTTCCCTTCTACCCAATCTAACTACCAGTAGAAGGAGGGGGGGGAGTTCCACGAAATTTCTTTTAATAGCTCAATACATACATTCACTTGCGAGTGGTAGATTTGTCCTTGCCTCCGAAGTTTTTGTGCAAATATTACATCTAAGGAATGCTCAAACGCATTGAATCCGTTCCTCAGCAATGAATCAACTATAAATGGTTTGTTTTTATAATTTTATGGAGGGAAAAACGATACTGAATTCCTCTCCAATCAAGTTCACCACAGGCAGAGCTACGGGGAATGTTTGAGCATTTTTTTATTTTTTTGATTCGCAAAAGTTTCCCTTCTCATTAATTTCTTGACACTGCAGTGTTTCTGTTAATGAAGTAGAGTATTTTTCACAACAACTCGATGACGCATTAAATTCTTATATGTATAGTGTACGCACACTGGTATTAGTCCCTTTGGTACTGGTGCACCGTACTACAAATATTTCCACTCCAAAAAGGAATGAAGAATTTATTTCTTACATAACCTTACCTAAATATTTCATTATTTTCCACCTCTGGGTATAGAAAATCGGTGTTGACACTTCTGTCAAGTACTACTGTTTTCTCTGACCCGTTCTCCCCCTCTTTGTCTTAATGATGTGTGAAGAAAAGAGTGGAAATCCTTCTCGTTACTTTCCCACCTGTCACATTTATTGCGGAGCGGTGTCGCTAAGTCGAGATGATAAAAAAAGTAGAATTTCTTCGAAGAGAGGTATAGTAAATAGTAGCCCACTAATCCAACAACATTGACTGCCTCCTCAACACCATTTGGTACGTGTTTTTTCCGCAGTTTATGGCTAATGTCAAGTGTGATTTGATATGACAGGAGAATTTCCGTGTATTTTTACACTTGCCTACTTACTTTCTCATGAGAATGAAATATGTAGGTGTGGGGAAGAGACAAGTACATCGAAGGAGAGCCAAACATATTATATCTTCATCACGAATACTTGTAGGAACAATAACCTCGAAAAAATAATTCATTGCCACCAACCATCATCCAGTGGCCGAATGAATTAGGTTGTCAGAATAGGAAAGGGCTAGTGAATAAAAATGCACTGGTGAATCCATAAATACTGTAAAATACACCCGGTGAAACATCGGTCGCCGACAAATGTTGCCATTCTCCGGCCATAAATTGGTGTCATAAATACATTTTCTAGTATCATTTCTTACCCACACTTCTACCTCCATTGTTCATTACTGCTCCTTCCTCACGTCTTATCATTTAAGTAGTGCCTTATGCAAGCGCCATGCCATTTCAAATATGCATCATTCCCGCAGTTTGCACTGGAAATGGATTCCTCTTTTTTTAAAGAAAAATTATGGTGACAAAAATTGTATTTCCGTTGCTTCGCTCTATCATTCACTCACCCATTTAAGAATTGGTGGTGGTGGTGTTGGTTGTGGGGAATTTTCGCCAGTTTTTTTCTGCCTTAGTATCATACCACACCATTCCAACATGACAATAGAGGACATTTATTAGTTTCTTGATTCAGGGAGGGAGATGCACAATTTTTTCGTTAGGTGGACGAGGACGAGCCGCCAGGAAAGTGTTATAGTGGAAAGAATGCGAAAATATGATAATAATATTACAAACCAATTTTTCTCCTCGACGAAGTTCTTCGTTGTCGCTTCCCTCCTCACTTCATTCTTCTTCGCCACAATTTTTTTCTATTGTCCTCTTGAGGTGTGTTGGATTTGAGGGGAAGATGGCGGAGTGGAAAAAGGAGCAGTTATTCGAACTTCCATTCCAAAAGAGAAAAAATATTGATCAATATTATTGATTGGTTCTCACCACGAAATAATATGCAAATGTCTCCGAAAAAAATTATAATGTGCGTGTTACGCTACGGCTAGGACGGCTCTTTTCCAGTTTATGCTACACCACAATCAAAATTGTAACACCTTTTGAGGTCCCTAATGAACGATGTAAATTGTTGGGGACAGTTCGGAGAAAATAAAATACTTCTGACACATCATCCAATTCGATTCAGACAGAATGGTTGCGGGGAAGTATGCCTAGGAGTGGTACAATATAAACCACCACACATATGCATTCGATTTGAAGGAATTCCCAGAGTTTTTTACGCATTAATACTTGCTAGGGAGGCGATGCCGATGTCGCACTTGGAAAGTATCTCCCACCTTACTTTTTTTACAAGGGAAGGAAAGGTAAACAAAAGGCTTATGCGATTAAGTACTTATTTTTTCGACTTATTAGATCCCCATTTTTCAATTTATGTTAGGTAAATATTTTAGAGCGGAAAGTAGCATTCCTTAAAGTATATGAGAATATTACGATTGCTAGACGTTGAGTTTAGTTATACATCGGATTTTCCCCGGAACCTACCAACCGCAATCCTCCTCCGTCTATTTTGACGTCGTCAAATTAAGCGAATCCAGATTAAGTTTGCAGACTTGGCATGAAACAGACATTCCATAAAAAGTGGGGGAAGTGAGTGGTTGAGCCCATGATTTTTATGCGTGAAAAATCTGAATGAGGATCCGAGACAGGAAAAAGAGATTCCCTGTCGTAGAAATTATTCGCTGATTATAATTGAAGGGATTCATAGCAAAATATAACTCTTTTTCTGTATATCCATGATTTATTTATGTATTTACGAGGAATTTTTAATTCTGGACGAGTATATTTAGAAAGTAGGGTAGTTGGGTTCCTGTTAATTTAGGAATTTATTTTCCGTTTCCTTTCATCATAATTCCTTTATACTTCTTCCTTATCTGGGTACTTACATACATCATAGGATTTTATCAGGGAAATGAATTGAGGAAGAAGAAAGTACCTACACATTTTCAGTTTCTTTTGGATGTGGAAGTCAGCAGTCCTTCTCGGAATTCCTGCTGATTAATTTTCTCCAGTGAGAGACTCAGGTTTTCCAACTTTTTCTTGACGAAGCCATACCAGTAAAAAGTTCCTTGCTTGAGTAAAAGACTACATAATGTATTTTTAATGCAAGTTAATCAAGCATGTCCACAAAATTCATGGGATGCCACATGTCAAAATCCCACTCACTTTCTGACCACCCCTTTCCCCCACTTCAGATCAAGCCGGAGGATGGAAGATGACATTCTTGAGATTTGGACTTGTTATTATTGCTTACTCACACTCTGTAGGAGTGGGTGCCGAGGCTGGGGAATATGTTCTTTCTTTCTTTTTCTCAATTCAATTCCTCGAGCAAAAGCTTCTTTCCTGGAATGCCAGCACACTTGTTAAATTAAATGTTGAGTTTGTAAAGCCCCCACTTCTTGATTTGTCCTCGCAGCCCAGCTTAACTCTCCCGAAATGATGAGCCGTCGTTCCCCTCCTAAATGCATTAAGGTAATCTAAAAACTTTTCCTCTGTGGGATGAAGAGATAGGGGAAAAACGCAATATTTTCTTTTCTTCTTATTTCATTATTTTTTACGAAAAAACTTCTCATCCACAGAAGCATTGAAGCAAACATTGAGCTCTGAAACTATACTTATTTAGGCATCCCATTTTCCCGTTTCTCCTTTACTTTTTTATGAGGCAGGAGCGGTACCACACTCAAACTCAAAGGTTAAACAAGAAAAAATCCCGTACAAAGAGGGGATGATGAGGAGGTTGTAAAAAATGCGGCTCAACAGGCCAAATTATCTCTCCGAGAGGGAAATCTCAAAAGTTTTCCTTTGGAAACTATTACTACTGCTGCTTTCCTACTTGCATTGTGGACTTTCCAATCCCTCTGTCTCTAGTCACACTCCTGTAGGATCGGATTGGCTGAGACAATTTTTCTTTCGGAAGAGGTTCGAAAGTGAGCTTTCATTTCAAGTCTGCAAACTCGAGGCTTTGCCACGCTCTCCCCGTGGTTTAGTATATATATCTCCGCTCCATTCTTTAATTATGTAGGTAGGTTTCTCGACCAAGGTTGAGCCTGTCAAGTTTACTTCTCTCCGGCTTAAATCCTTATTTCCTTTGTTTAAATTTTCCCAGGAAAAATTGAAACGTGTCTTAGAGCCCATTTTTACTGCATTATTAAAGAGATTATTTGCATTATTCAAGTGGAACTGTGTGGGTCCTCTTCGCTGCAGCGGATAAACTGAGGTTCAGTTTTCCCGGAGCTTCGCCAGTTTGCTACCAAAGTTGCCCTTTTCCTCAGCTAGGCTGGGGCTTGCCTGGTTGCAATGAGGGACCAAAGATATTAGCAATAAACTAGATTTATTTCACTCAGTCGAAATGAAATGGAGATAAACTTGCTTGATAGAGAGGGATAACCCTTACGTACATTATTATTATAGTCTACTTCCTGTTACCATCATCATGCATCATGCAATGCCCATCATTATTACTATTTTCGGCTGGATTACCATGATCATGATCGTTGCAATGAGACGTGTTCATGGAAAAGTTCATGTCAATTTGCCACGCTTTTGTTTCGAAACGCAAGACTAGTAGGTATGGTATGCTCATAAAAACGCAGAGGCGAGAGAGGTGGGTGGGTTCACCAAACTAAACTAACTATCTACGAATACATATTTCGCGTCTCACTCACTCAACTTTGAATGTTTGAGTTGTTGAGGTATGTAGATTGTGACCTGGATAAGTTAGTTGGATTGAGGGAGTAACATACGAGTAAAAAATAGTAGCATAATCTCACAGGCTGTTTTATTCCACATTATGTATTATTGTACTTTCTCTTCCTCGACCATGAAAACGACGAAGGATTTGGGTTCACAATGTTAGCTGCTTTGGTGTGTACGTAATGGTATGATGACGATAAAATATTAGATATTCTGTACTTCATGTAACCTACTAGTTGATTATTTTTATTGCCTGGACTGCACTACGAGCAAACTTGGGTGTATTTAGGGGGAAGCAAGAAAGAAAATATGGAGGTAGCACCGGTGATGACAGTAATGACGATGATTCATGGCCGTCGTTAGATGCATCAAAGGGAGAAAAGCCCTAGTGGTGGTGGTGGTGTGAAAAAGCACGCATGGTTATAGTACTCATAATCGATCCGCGAAGGGATTAGCTTTTGTTGAAAATTTTCTCATGGACGATTGCAAATACTTACATGAGGGCACAATAAATTGCTCGTGCTATAAATGTGCTCTTGGTGTATTCCAACTTCAAGCAATGCCTGAAATACGATTTGAATTGGTTTTATCTTATTTAACAAACACTAATTCTCTTGGTAGATAATGAAGGATAAAACCATTATTCTGGGATCCTTCGTGAATTGTGCGACAATTAGAATTTCTATTTTTGATTTTGGCCACTAAAAAAATTCGATTTGCCGTTTTTTTGACAAACTGGATTGCGGGAGTCAGTCTGGTACGCATTCAGAATTAAAAATGCCTTGCTTTTAAACATTAAATTAAGTTTGCAATGTCCTTTTCTCTACATGCAAAACTTTTATAAGCTGATGGCATTGATTGACAGGTTTTAATAAATAGATGCGAAGGCAGTGCCTGGTATCAAGTAGGTATTTTATTGCTTGAGTATGTATTTATCATATCATCATGCATTATTTACTTATGCTAATGAATGAGCTGCGGCAAATATAGGTACATTGCAAAACTCAGAATGTGCATTGGCAAGTTTATTATTGAATGATAAATACCTAAGTACCATAATAAGCACATCTATTATTCCACCGAATGTTTTATCCCATCAAACTTTTATGACAAGAAAGTCTTATTTGAGTCGACGGAACTCGAGGAAATCATAAAAAGGCGAAGGAAAAAGACTTTTCACGAAGCCAGAGTACCGGCCTGGAAGCATTCACTCTATTCCTGTGAATACTCAAGGAGAATGCCAGGAGCATCACAGCAGGCAAGGATTGCGTTGGATTATGTCTTGACAAAATGACAAGTTTCCAAACAACTCTCTAACCTTTTGCTCCTTTCGTTGTTCGTATTCGAAGCGAATATCTGTAAAAAGAACTGCCAACTGCCACTTCAAAACTTGATTACACTGCATTTTATGCGAAGTTATAAATCCCCGTTGGGATGTTGCCATTGTTCTACTTCTCAATTGACAACAACAACAGGAAAAAACGACATTGCTGGAAGAGAAGGACTTTCGTTCTCAACACCAACCTAGTTTCTTTTTCTCCCTGTGCGTGATTGTTTCAAGGACTGGGCCGTATGGAGAATGTACTAGATGCCGTCATCATTGTCATCATCATCATCACCACCAAATTCTTCAGAAGCACGAGTTCAATCTCCAATCCAATATGAGTTTTCCACCGAAATCCATTTCCCGATCTACTTATGGCTACTGTTAAACACATTTCCGAGGAATTCGGATTGGGAAGGTTTTTTTGTTCCTTTGGTGCTTTTTCCCACGCTTCGAGTTGAAGTGGTGGTGGCGTTGATGACTCCAATGAAAAAGATAAGAACTTGAGCTCAATGAATGAACAAATGAAGAGATGAAAAGGCAGATTATGATGATTACTACATTCGCCGTCCGTTATATTAAAGTGGGGTTTGTCTGATGGGAGATTACCCGCAGCAGTAAACAATTCCTTGCCATAGCTTGAACAACGCCATAAAAATCTAAGTGGTGCAATGAAATGAGGCAACGTCACATCTTATGTAACAAGCAATAATAATAAGAGCAAACGCAACGCAACACTGGAGGTCCACCCATCCAACCCACCCTCCAGCAGTAATAATACAGATGAGTCTCGCTCACCGTTTAATTTTTAATCCAGAAATCCAGGGAAAAATACTGGTGAAAATTCGTTATGAATTTTACATGCTCCAATAAAACTTCATGTGTCTCCAGTGGACAAAAGGTAGTTGGAGTAGCCTCATTTGGGAGGAGAGGAGGTAGGAGGTGCTCTGGTCTGGTCTGATACTCCATCCTGGGGTAAATGGTAGCACTAGCAAGTTTCAAATAATCATAAAAAACTAACTTTTTTCATGAATCTTATTCTCTACATTTTCATGAATCTCTGGTGTATTCCAATTCGAACAGAGTTGAAGCTAAAGCTGTGTGTATAAAAAAGTGTGTGGGCTTTGGAACTTTCCTCTTTACGATGTTTAGGTTTAGCTCGTAAGAATTTCGGGAGCTGGAACGGAACACTTCTCCTGAAGTAGTATTAATAGCAGTAGTACATAGTAGTAGATAGTTTTGTTTGGATTCTCATGGGGAGGAAAAAATATTCATCGTGTGTGGGGATCGGGATGTACACTTCGCGAAAATATATGTACATACATTCATTTGCACCTAAGTTCTGTCTCGTGGGATGAAAAGAAATATGCAGGGCTTCTGAGAGTCCGATGATGAGAGAGACCAGAGCAGACCAGATGAGGTGAAACTGGCGGAGCGAGCCAGTCAAGCAACGGAATGGAAGGGAAAGGACCGGAGCACATCTTTGTTTGAAGTTATGTGGTTTTGCAGGACTTGCTCAAGTTTCGGAGCAGAATATGCTGAAAACAAATATCCCTGTAAAATCTTATCATTAGCACAATCTAGAAGGAGGGGTGTTTTCCGCTTTGAAATATGCTTACGTATCCATCCACTGGAAAAGATGCTACTAGCTAGCTAGCTGTCCTTCAGCAAGAAGAGTTCAGAAAAAAATGCAATTATCCAGAATGATATTAGCATATACGTAATAAGTACATAGGTGGGGCAAGGTGGATAGGTAGATACCCCGCAGGATTTATTTCGGATGTTGAGTAATATGCTTGAGTAGGCAGACTTATTTCTTTTTTTTGCAGCTTTACTCTTGCCCAAGTGGATCGTAATGGTATTGATGGAGAAAAGAAGAGAGTCCTCGCGGAATAATAATCCAAATTCCTTTTTATGTGGAAGCTGGGAGAAATAATAGCTTCCTGAATAGCAAGACAGTCTTTTGTAGAGTGAAATGTGTAGGCTCTCGCTCTCTCTCTCTCTCTCTCCGCAACAGAGAAATGAAGGATAGATCATGCCACGGGGAAAGGTAAAAATGTATATTTCGTGACACATTGAAACATTTACGAGTGCAGTGGAGAGGAGAAGTAAGACTGTGCTGTGGTGGTGGTCTCAGCCAGTCCCCACGTATAGGGGTTATGGGAGGTGGATTTTCTCCGGAAATGCATCTCATGATGTTCAAATGATAATGATGCATGGATGGAGTTAGGGAGCCGGCTCATGGTGATGTGATGGTGAGGAAGTATGGAATGCCGAATCTGTCTCAGGTTCCATCACTTTTTTTTAAGGTTTCACCCTTATTGCCTCTGAGTGCTGTACAGGATGGGATGAGGCTGGGATATTGCGATTGGGATTAAGTGAAATATACTTACATATAATGTGCCTATCTCTAATGCGGGATAAAGTATCTCTGAAAAGAAGGAAATTTCTTTTGTGGGATCATTTTTATTTCAATTTTGGGCCTTGGAGGAGAAAAGACGTTAGAGATATGTGCCTAATACTGTCGCAGATGAATGCTAAATTCGTTTTTCTTATCTTCTTTCAGATTTGTATTAGTTTTTGGATGCTTTGCCTTAAGTGTCTTCTCCACGATTGATTCGTTCGAGAAGCAAGCGACGGAAGCGCAAGATATCAAGGTGCTATGGGAAGACTAAGATTCTTCAGAAGACCGTTCTGCATTATAGGTAAAAAAAATTATAATCATAAGATTAGTATTTTAAAGGTTTTCATTGAAATGAACATTTTTTCAGCAAATGCGCTTAAATGAAAAGAAAAGTTGTTGGGGAATGTCATGCTTGAGTTCCCGCAAAGAAACTACTAACCTATAGAACTAATCAAGTACTTTTTACGCATGAAAACACATCGCGAAAAGACATTAATTAATAAAGATGACCGTGCTGAAGAGCGCGTATGACCCATCAGACATTTAAGTAGGTAATATGCTTTATTATTATGCCTTTCCATCACATCAAGCTGCTGTAGTTTCAGTGGATAGGGGCTTCATACATGACATCACCGTTACTTACTTAATCGGGACCGGCTAATACTAATTTGATTAGCAGCGATGAGGGTAAAACGTGCTTGATGGTGGTGATGCATGAATATGATCGGGGAGAATTTCGGTCAGAATAGGACTAGAACTGGTGAGAGCCACGACAGCCACCCAGTAATGAACTGCGTCCTCACCAAAAAAAAAAAATCCAAAAGTCTGTCCTACAGACGGTATATTTTTTTGGGTGTGTCGGCTTCGGCATATTTTTGTGCGAAAATTTGTAGCTAATTAGTTATGACACACTAATGCTCTTCCATTTTATCTCGCTTCGTCTAGCCTGTCGCGCTCTCTCCACAGATGTCAATGCTAATTTGACAATTTTAATGAGCTAATCACGAAGCCATGTAAGCCTCTCAGTGTTTCTTGCGTCATCATGAAGGAAGACATGAAGAGATAAAAAATAATAATTTACACGAAGTAGATAGATAGGATACAGTGTGGGAATGATCTTTGCACTTTGTGGATCCCTTATTTAGTTG
>JAHZNH010002106.1:0-38155 GCA_027744355.1 Tyrannoseira gladiata | reverse complement strand
CTGGAGGGATAGTTTTTCTATAAAGCCTCGCAATACCACGTTCGAAACTTCGTTAAAACGCCTGTTTAACGACATTTTGCCAGCTTCGTATATAACTTCTTAAGTAACAGGTTTATTTTTGTTCCCTCCTCCTCCAGCATAAAACAATCAGTGCCTTTTGTGTGACATCATCCTCCTCACCATCACGGCAAATCATAGGAAATATCGTATTTGACTTCGTTTTCCTTCCCCACTAAAAGCCGGAAAACGCTGTCCACCCATGCACGCTGGGACTAACGGGTATTTAGCCTCCTCTTTTCCTGAAAAGTCAAGTAAGTCACCGCACCGGAAAAGGGCATGAATGAATACAATAGCCACCAGCATTCTTTTTTTTCATTGTCAATGCACTCTCTCCAAACATTTTTGCAGAATGTTGGTTGGCAAGTCCATTGTTCTGTTTTGAAAACATCCACTTGATGCGTGCATGAGGGCTCACTCCGCCATTGTATTTAGCTACCCACTACAATCTTCTATTGCTCTTTATGACGATCATCCACTCCACAATGATACATTTTCTTGTTGAAGGAGCCAAAATGAGTTCCAATCCTCGGTTCCCAATAAGCTATTCATTCTTTCTGAATATGAGATGATGACGACGATGACTAGGATGGTGGGTATGCATGCTTCCACATATTTTTTCTCGACTTCAGCTCCAGCTAAACGCCCAATTCAATGCTGTTACCCACTTTATGAATATAATAATGTGTTCCCTTCCCTCCAACTTATATTTTTTTGGGGGAAAATAGTTCGGACCGCCACTGGTGGCTTCATACACGTAGGGAAAGGATCGACTATAATAATATTTCTGTATCGGGTTTTTCGGTGCTCCCACACCAGACATAACAACGGTTCGGCATACTGAAATATCATTCTCTCGTTGTTTTTCCCCCTACCATCATCATTCTCCTCCGCCACCACCACCACCGCCACCAGACCAACCACCACCACTTCACTCCTAGAGCAGTGTTTCGTTTTCTGCTTTTCAATCAACCATTTATACTCCCCATCCTTTCTACAGCGAGACTAGAAAAAGCAACAGCACCATTCCCATCACCAGCACCAGCAACCCATCTCATTTCTCCAAAACTGTGGAAAGTAGAAAAGCAACTTCTCTGCTTTTTCATGCATACCATTCGGAAAAAAAACGGGTAAGAGCACCAAGCACCACCACCACCACCATCATCATCATTGAGAACGCTAAAGCAGCGTAGAGAAAGTGCTGCTTCTGCTGCTGCTCTTTTTTCTTTCCTTTCTGCTTGTTGCTCATCGCCATACAATTTAGCCTGGAGAAGATGATGATATGATGATGCGACATAACACATGAGTACCTACACAAAAAAAGTGAATAAAATGCTTTAATGCTTTACACACTAAAATATGTTCTTCAGACTTCTGAAGTTTCAGTGTCTCTGTCTCTGGCGAAAAAAATTGTTCTCCTTCTTCGTCGTCTTGTTGAATATTGCATCGAATCATGATGATGATGCTCCTCGCTGGAAATCAGCAACAGTCGCATCGCTAGCTGGTCCTACGGTATATTTTCACATTGGGGTATGTATCACAAGCTCCTTTTTCCTTCCTGCGAAAACAGAGGTCTTCTCTTCTCATGTAACCTGCCTTTTCCCTTTACTCCTCCAACTCCAGCCAGCAAGCTCTATATGTAGTAAGTAGCAAACTCGCATCTTTTCCTCCTCCTCCTCCTTCTCTTGCTCTTCTGCTCATCCGAGAAAAGCGACCACGAAAATACTACATGCAAAACTGCTCCTTTCATCTTTTTTGTTTCATTCCCTGTTTTTCTCTCGCTCGACAATCAACAGAAAAGTCAGTTTTGCGCCAGTTTTCTCCAAGTATCCACCAAAAAATTGCTCTCTCGCTCACTTCTCACTCCCTCATTGAGACAGAACTACAGGGAGGTTTTTTTCCGAAGGGACGAAGTAGTCTGGAGTCTGAAGTAAATGAGTAGCTACTAGCAAGCTAGTTCCCTAGCTGGCTTAGTTGTTGTCAGATTTTGACTCTGAATAAAAATAGTAAGGGAGAGTTTCCTCTGTGTTATTTTCCTCCTTTTTATACTTCGGGTGCCTCTAATTTACCAGCCTTTCATCATCTCATCTCATCTCCTCCTCATCCATTCCACATCATCCTCTTCTGAAAAGAGTGACTGAAAAAAATCTGACTCCCTCCCCCTCACCCGTCTCTTTCTCACTCACTCCCTTGACTTTTGAGTGCATTGCACAAAAAAGGAGGAAGAAAGAAAAGGAAAAGAATCAAGAAGGACCGAGCATCATTCTCCACAATTCAGAGGACACACAAATATAGAGCGACTCGCTGATCCGAAAAAAGTAGCAGTGATAATGATCCCATTGTTTAAACCTAATTGAATCACAGCCATAAGAAGAATCAGCCCAGTTCTGTAGCCTTAAGTACTTTTTTTCCACAGAAGAGGAAAGAGCATCACGGCATTATCTGTCATTACCATTATTACCTTGTTCTCCCCCACCCAACCATCACATCACAGTGGCGGAGGAACAGAAGTGTCTTCAAAAGCGGACTGGAAGTGGGTGCACAAAATATAAGTATAAGGGGAAGTAACAAAAAACAGTGGTGTAGTCTGCACTGGACTGGTATATATTTATGACACGGCAGATGCGGCATCACCACCATCAAGCCACATAATAGGAAAAAAAAATTCCCCGAACTAACAATCCTCTTACAAAGGGACGAGCGGATTCGTCGTGGTCGTGGGTAAGTCAATGCAAAGGGTGTGATTATTTATTTACTTATTGTGAGTTTTGCTGATTGTCAAACGAACGCCTATATTCTAGTTGTAAATAGCATGCACGCAAATAAGTAGTAGCAAGTTGATTCCAAGTGCTTTGATGGTAATGGTGTCACGCTTCAGCTGCACTTTTTTCCTCCCCCGCAACCCGCAACCCAGAATAGACTGAAAAAACAAAGTGGGGGAAAATCGACCCTAGCGTGATAAGATGCGATCATTAGGTGCATTCATGCATGCAACTAAATACTAGAACTACATCACATCAGCATCATCATCAGACTCCCACGATTCCCCGAAAAACTAGGCGAGGGAATAAATAGTAATTACAAGGAAATTACTGTTTTTATTGCTTGTTTTCTCTACTTCTAGGAAAGAATGAAGCATAATATAATGCTTTCTTCGTCACCACTCATTTACTCACCCAATCAATCCGAAAGAATTCCAAGTTCCTTCCTACTTATCTCCAACATCCATCTTACGCTCGTTAAATAAAACATCCTGAAGCAGTGGCTGTGGTTGGTGTGGTGGTGTTGTAAAGTGAAAGCAAATTATTCATCGCTTCCCATCATCATTATCTATTTTGTTTCAAGTCCATATAAGACGGGTTTTATAGTCCTCGGCTAGACAGACAGAATTTTGCATCCTTCTCGGTAGTTCAGGACACAGAGACGATAACGATACTGAGGAAGATGATGGTGAGAGTGATGATGATGATGATGGTGATGTGATGATATGACGTCTCCACGCATCCTTTTTCTCGGGAAATTGGGCTGAAGAATGGAGAAATAAAGTGGAAATGTTGAGGTTGCCGGGAATGGAATGGAAGGGGATAAAGGGCAGCCCATTATCTTTTATCTAATACTCTGATAATTTCCATGCTCCTTTTTTATTTTCCCTCGTTCCAAATCCCAATAACGGCAAAGGAGAAAGGGAAGGAGCAACAGGAAAAAAGAGCTCCGAAGTATCATCATCATCATCCCCAGCTCATATCATCACTATCAGTTAGACCAGAGGTTTTTCCCCTTATCTCCGCTGGTAAAAAAAATGTGTTCCGTTGTGTAAATGCTTCTGGGGGAAAAAGCGCAACAAGCTTGTTCTTGCTCCTATGTAGGAGACTACTACACCATCATCATCATCATACAAATATTATTGCAGTACATAGTTCAGTTCTTCCTCGGAGGGAATACTTAAGTAAGTAGCCCGAATATATGTAGTACTACTTGTGGGTGAAACATTTACTTACTGTGAGGAAAAATCTCGAAAAAAAGAAAAAAATCTTATCTCGTGTGTACTTATGCGTGGGCAATTTTGTTCAGCCTTTACTCCCTATTTACATAACCGCTTAATGCCCCCGACATCGAAGAAGGAGACGAGGACATATGTATATCGGCTTATATCGACAACCCGTTTTCAAAGTGTCCCTTTCAATGAATTGCTTACATCATACCCAATTCCTATACGTTTACTTGATGTTGATGATGAAGAATATCAGGATTTCACAACAACATTGATTGACTTGACTTATACACTTCACGGAAGGGCTCAGTTTTCTTAAGCTTTTGAAGTATTTTTATATTGCGCCCTTGGAATTTCTTCTAGTATTAAAGGTTTAATTAGAAAAATTCCACTGTCCGCTCATAGGTCCAGTGGGTGTTTTGCTTTGCAACTGAACGACATAAATAAGTAACCGCTTACTTATTAGCTATTGCTCTTTTGTTGAATCTATTACTCTTCATTTACCGCTTCGCACAACAGATCCCTTTTTTGGCAAGCAACCCTTCAACAATCGAATGCGGTGGCACGTGTAGCTACCACTCAGGCAGTCACTTGATTTGAGCACAACACTATTAGTCTCAAACTCGGTCCCCAATTTTAGGAATTATTGTGCATTCATCGTAATTCATAAAGCTACTCTACACTTCCCCCTGAAACTTTCAGAATGGCATTAGCTCGATCACGTCAAGTCACATGAATTTCCTTTCAATACGGAAGGGGAGCGCGTACTGGCACTGCCGTGATGTCATAAAAGACAATGCTGCTGGGAATAGAGAATGCAATATGATGTAATCACTATTATTTCCGTGTGATAAGTTTAGGCTTGGCTAGACTCACATTCATATTATGGGGCTACTAACTAATGGTGGTGTTGAATGTTGCAACAGTTTTCTGGCATCATCGCACTTGTTGATGTTATTTTTATGTGGCGGCAGTGGTATAAGTTTTCCAGTAGTCTTTTTTCCAGTTATTGTCATCGCCCCTGATGTATAATGTTCTTGTGGAGTTGTTCCACAAGTGAGTCAGTACAATGGCTTCTTTCTTTCCTGCGAACCTACTAAAGCCACAATGACTTTTGGAGGATTGCTAATATACATGTGAGTGTGTAAGTAAGAAAGCCTTTCATCAACATCCTATCGCATCAGCGCCAAGCCAATAGATATTTTTTTGTTGCCTTTCCTTTTTCATCCACTTGTTTTCCCTCTCGACAAATGCTTTCCCCTTGTGTCACTATCATCGAGAGCATATATCTTTTGTGATTTTTTTTATGGCAAAGGAAGCTTATCATGAGTCAAGACAAATTTCGCGTGGGCAATGAACCAGCTAACCAACGAACCTTGGAAAGCAAGCACCACCACCACCACATAATAAATATTAGTAGTGCGAAAGGGGAGAGCAGTAGAATAGGATTGAATGAGACGGCGAGAGAAAGAGAGAGAGAATCCCTCCCGAGAAAAAAGGGGAATGTATATAACAGTAGCAGTGGCCAGGCCAGAGAGTCACCCTGAGCTTTGGCTCTGATCATTAAAGACTAGAGATAGGGAAGGGAATGAGTGATACCAGGAAATGCTCCTTCAGTTTCTTTTCGACAAGACACAACCAAGACAACTATGATGCTACTTACAAGGAAAAAAATAAATGTCCCGAGACATCTCGCTTGATCATCAAACTCAAGAACAAGAGGAAAACATCCATTATTTCGGGAGAGGAAGCCAACGTGTGAAGAATAATTAGAAACAGAGACAGTGGAAACCCAAAATGGTATGAAATGGCACCAAGTTTGCGATGCCGAAGGGAAACGACGAGAAAGCAGCCAGGGAATCACTGTGGCACTGCACTGCCTGCTCTGATATACTTTAGTAATGCAATGTAATGTAGCAATAGTAATAACAATAACACTTCATTTTTATGAAAAGTCAAGTGAAGTGAAGTTCAGTTGACTTCACTCTGCTCTACTCTGGTCGGGTGTCAGTCACCCAGCCAGAGAAATTGAAATTGGTGGTGAAAGAAGCTCCTCAAAATGTCATTTGCCGATCGCTTTCTTGTCTCCCCGAATTTTCGAAAAAGATTGGCGATGGATGCTAAGTGGCTGCGATTATAATTTGATTTCTATTTTTGGATTCAATCATATTAACATGTGCGCTAGATTTCCCCCTCGGGAAAAAGCATTACCATTATTATTTTTTTCACATTTTGGAAGTGGGTGCTGATGCTGGTGGAGGTGTGATGCCTCCAAATACTTGGAATACTTAAGATCACCCAGCGAGCTGGGGTATGCTTCAAGAAAATCAAAAATGGAAAGGCACTGGAGCCCCTTTCGAATGAATTGTTATTTATGACGCAATAGACGAGACTGAATTCATAAGTCGTGAATTACTCTGAAGACGATTTTATTTAAGAGTGGAGAGTAGAGTCACATCGTACTACAGCTTACACAACAAAACCCGAAGGGGATGGATAGATGGGGAACACCCACTCCCACTCCTCTGTTACTTTCTCCATCTGATACAAAAAAGCAAAAAGAAAGAGTGAAGTTGCTCTTTTTTCTCTACTTTTTTAAAGCTGTATCATCATCAACATCATCACAACAAAACCACTACCACAAAAGAGACCATTGTATTTTAAGAAAATGATAGTGGGGGCGATGCCTACCACCACTTCTTAAGTGGGATGGATTCACTACTATGAAAACCGTGAATCGTGAAGAGGCTCCCTTTCTTCAGTTTTTTTCCTTTCAACCTTTCAATTTTTTTGTCCTGCCCAAAGTTAGTTTTTCTCCTTTTGAAATAATCAAGAAGTGTAAGTCCCATATTATTTTCAGATGCATGGATATTATCGCATCGCATCACATCCCTGGGAGGATGGAATGAATATACATAGAAAATATTTATACTCAAAACCGTGAAGTACTTTTATACTATAGTGCTGTTTGGCAAATGTCTCTTTGGTTAGGGGGCTGGGGCTGGAAGCTGGAAGGAGTGAGTGAGAGCAACTCGTCAGCACTCAGCTTCAGCTCAAAGGCTGATCTTTTCTCCGCCTTGAAAAGGCATTCTTCCTCCTCAAAAGAAGAAAAAAGATAACTAAGTAAGTATATATTTTTTCACGGAGGGAAGGAAAAACGAAACTACTATATTTAATTTTGAAAGAAATCCTCCACTCACTTTCAATTATGTGAAGGCTAACAACATTATACACTGACATTAACATTTTCTAACTTTCCCCCTTCTTCTCTCGGATCGAGCCTGGCAAGACCTTCTCCTCCTCTGGAAAGGGAAAAATATGATATGATATGGTTCGTTCTATTTAGCTGGCTCTCCGAAGAAAATGGTGTGCGGCTGCCGTTGCCGATGCACTCATTCTTTTGCCATTACATTACTTACTCACCGCTCTCAGAAAAAATATGATGGGTTGGGATGGGAGAAGAAAATATTAATAAACATCTCAAAAATATTCCCTCTCCTTTTTAAAAGAAAATTCCTGCAAGTAAATATAGTGCATCGGAATGTTGTTGTTTTTCGAGAAAGTGGAGCGAGCAGTAAAGAGACACGGGCTTGTCTGCGCGATGGAAAAAGATTTGACGAGCAGGTAATAGTAATGCAATTACATTTCCTAATGATATAACATCCGTCCGCCATGCCAAGACTAATTTCGTGTTTCCATAATTCGCCCGCCAAATATGAAAAGGCATCGCATCGGGGAAAGATTTTTTTCATTTGATTTCCCTGAATGAATGAGCACCGACTGAGATCTCTTTTGACTTGATGTTGATGTTGACTTAATTTTTCGTGAATAAAATTGAGATGGATCCAAACTACATATAAAAGTATACTTTTAGGTTAAGTAGTACTGTTTCGTTTGGCATGGTTCAGCTTCGTCTAGTTTCATATTACAAGGAGTCCACAATCCACTGCGGAGTTCTGGAGTACATGGTCGCGGCCCTGGTGCGGTGGTTAGTTTGGTGGTTCCTGGTGGCGGTTTTTCCTCTTCTGGGAAGTTCATTTCAGTTGAGTCCTCGTTGAAAATAAAGAGTCTCCTCTCAGTTTTCTCGGGCGGGGGAGGGGGTTCCTTCTTCCCACACAGAAACTTAACCTGCTGCATTGCACATAATTTGTCCAGATTAATGTTGATCACACGAAAGCACTAAACCCAGTATTTTTCTCAGCCTTTTAGGAAGAAACTTGGTGCACTAGTTCAGTTCAGACTTCAAAAAATGGAATGCTGCTCCCTTTCCTTCCTTGTCTTGCCCACTCGCGGGGTTATCCTATCCCTTGGCTATCTTCCCCCGCTCGCCTCGCTCTCGCTCATTCACTTTTTTTGTTGTTTTTTTTAGTCTAACCCTGCCTAACCTCAAGGATACGATAAGTATTCTGACTGAACCTAGAGCAACAGAGGAAATCTCGTTTGCGTTTTGGTTGTTAGTCGCTCGATCCATTAAAATGCACAAAGTAAGTACCGAGAAGAGAAACTCACAAGGACAGCGAGAGTGCCTAAGCAAGGAGGAAGTTTTTAAAAACAAGAAGAAAAAAGTAGAAAATTACGAGCAAGGCATTGGCTTGGCTTGGCTGGCTGGTTGTGAGTTCTACTCTGTTTCTTCTTCTTCGTTTCTTGAGAAAAAAAATTTCTCCTAACAAACTAATTTCTTTTTTACTTCATTTCGTCAATAAAACATTCTAACATTTTGTGTCCTTCAAGAAAAGAGCCGAAACAAAATTTTGCTGCGTGGAAGATGGAACTCTGGGAATCGGGGTACAAAACTACCTACATACTTAACATATACGTAGCTAGGCATCCCATCGATGCGACTGCCACAGACCAAGACCAGACCAATTTTGATCCTCTATTTTTCCTTCTTCTACATGCTCTACTTAGGTACATCGTCTGAAATCTGAGTCTGGATCTGGCAATAAAGGTCTAAAATCCTCCAGTTCATCATTTTGCATTTGCGAGCTAAAAAATACGATGTGATTATTATGTGCTTTCTCCTTATTCCAATCCTTCACCAATTCATCATCGATGCGGGACCCATGATCCATCTCGGAAATAAGTAAGGATGAAACATTTTCCGAGAGCCAAACGGATGGGTTGAGTTTATAGATTCGAATCTGGATCTAGATCGCTCGCTCCCAGAGTTTTTTCTCTCTCGGAACTGGAAAGGGCAAAGAACAGGAGACCTTGTTTCTTCAAACTCATGGTGTGTTGTAGTTGTATTTGGGATGTAGATTTGTTGCTATCCTCAGGCACAAAAAAATGATGATGTGGTTTACGTTGCCACATCACATCTTCTTCCATAAGATCCTTGGAACAAGATGAGCATAGTTTTGTGAAGGAGAGAACACGGAAAAATTCAGGTAGGAAGGCTGGCAAACATGCCAAGCATATTATTGCATTATATATGAATGAAGGAATCCAAAACAGAGAAAATTGTAGCTCTTTCAGGAGAAAGGGCGAGGCGGGGCTGGGCTGAGCTGAGAAAAGACGAGATTTAAATCGCGCAAACAAACAAAAAAGTAGCAGTGATTCTTAAAGCCATATTTGTCATTACAATTACTCACTCACTCAAAACTTGCTTGCTCCCTTGGTTCATGGTCCGGAGATTTTTCGGAGTTTCCAGAAAAATATAGTGTGTACGAAATCTCTTTTTTTCCACGAAATCAGTGTGTCAAGCTGAGACGAAAATTGTGTGTTGCCTTCCCTGTAGAAAGCTCTCCTCGTCAAGTTTATATTTAGACCTTGGAAAAAAACGGCGGAAGTATTTTTGTCGAGTTGTGATTGCTACTCCTATTCCCACGACGAATTAAGGAGTAGTCCATCATCTCCTGGAAGAAAGAAGAAGGAATTGGAAGAGGGACCTCGACTTTCGCTTTGTGAATGAAAAGGACGGAAATAGAAATTCCACTACTTCTGAGCTCTACCTTACTTACTCTATGCATTGGTTGTGGGGTTAGATCGGCGTTTCGTTTGTTTGAGGACATTTCGATTTCCCGAAGTGAGCACCGACAAATAGGTCCCCAATAAAATGCTTCTCCGGAAAAAGGGGAATTCTCCAATCCAGTAATTTATTTAGCCAGTCCCTAGAATGAGGTTGACTTCGGTTTGGTTTTAATTGACAAATATTTTGATGAGGGGAAATTGAAATGAGGTGTCAGCAGCAACCGCAACATAAATAACCACATCAGGGTTGGAGCCCATATCCACGTTCTATATTCTTTAGACGGATTCGGTAGTCTTTTTATGCATCCACATCCAGAAAAAATGTTCAGTTCAGCGTGATGATAAACTCGTTAAAATTGAGGAATCTAGGACCCATGCTTCCTAGCTCACTCATGATTAATGTCTCATGTCACCACTCTAATTTCCGGGACATTATTACTCCCCATTTGTCCAAGAGGAGGAGAAGAAGCCTTAGCAATGGTAAATAAATATTGTAGTGGAGTTGGCACGGCACGGACTGACTCCCCGAGTGAGTGAATGAGTGAAGTAACTTTTTTTTCGCTCCCTGTCGTCTTCACTTTTGCTCTGTTTTCCTTCATTTACATTTCCTCTGGAGCAACATGTAAAGTCATCCATGTAGATAGACTCTGTAAAACATTCCACGGAGTCAAAATAACATGAAGACCAACGTTATACTTGTCTAGGAGAAATCTAGAATCCAAATCCTCACAAAATAAAAGTTGTTTAATTCTCAGTAATAAAATCAAGGAAACTCAGCCACCCATACACTTTTAACTAGGAGTAGTAATACTACATTCTACATCTCCGACTCCCATTTTTACTTTATTTTCTCATGGCTAGGGGAACATACCTGTTGACATGCTCCAAGCCTTGTCTTGACGGTCGGTCCTCTCTCCCTTGGAATTCATTTGGAGAAACGATTTGAGTTTCCCACATAGCGAGCAACAACGCAAAACGCAGGGTAAGCGTAAGCTAGGAGGAGGAAAGAGAAAACCGAGAAGAGGAAAAAGGAAAAAAACTGGGTAGCTTGGCTTGGCTTGAGCTTGCTTGCTCTGTAGCTCTGCTTGCTTTTTTTGTAGCAGTGCAGCGGCAGCATCAGTGAAAAGGGAGATCTCGAAATTTTCTCCGTTTTCTCTGTGGCCACACCATTTCCTCAGTTTCAGGATCGCATTCCTCACAGTCGCACACAGTTCAGTTCAGTTCAGTTGTGAGTTCGAGAACTTGGCTCTTGTCTTGTCTTTAAGCCACATCACCCGGAAAGTTTTTGCCCTTTTCGGAAATAATAATAGTAATACTGTTACCGACGACGTGATATCACTATCATCAGCATCAGCTTGCCCGCTCCCCTTACGTAACGAGGGGCGTAGGTAAGCCAGGGAAAGTTAAATATCTCAAGGAGGTTCAAGTATTTTTTTTTCGCTCCGTGTCCTCATCTTTTATTTCGTCTGGGTTCTTCTTCAGCCAACTTGTTGTTTCGTGGCGGTGCGGTGTTCCCTTCACTTCTCCATTTTCCCCGTCTCTGGAAGAACTAAAAGGAGGAGAGTAAGAAGTAAGTTGTACTCGTTTGACTTTGGTAAGGAATTTATTTATTTTTATTCGGGTTGGGTTTAGCTGGATAGGAATGCAGAATCTAGTCTAGAGACAATAAAATGTCTTGTTTCTGGCACAATCAAAAAGTACAGCTATTTTTTACTGGTACCTTGTTTTCGCTTCCCTCCCTAATCATTACAGGGGGGAACCAGGTGAATTTCTCGGGGAGATAAATAAAGTGAGACATGTCTTCGACGATGATCATGATCGCGGAATCGTAAAAAAAGATTTTTCAGAGGATGTGGTTCCTCCTTTTTATTAAACTATTTCTGTTTCTGGGTAAATACCAAATAGAGCTTAGTGCTCCCTGTTGCATCACTTCTTTTTTTGATGGCACGCCACACCACACCAAGCCACCAACCACCACCGAGACCTCACCACTGCTCAAATAAACCCTTTCGCTTGGAGCAATATTAGAAAAAACGGTGGTGGAGGGAAGTTTTCCGCTTTCGGGATTCTGGGGCTCATTCTCCTTTCTGTTCCCCTCGTTTTTTAGAAATATGTAGAGTTCTTTTCTGACGTTTACACTTGTACTTTTCCCTGTCTGTGGAACGAAGTACTTACTTCCAGAAAAAATGTAAGTTGGCTTGTGGGCCATGCTCCTTCTACTCCCAGGGAATCAGTTGACATCGTGGCACGACATGACAACACGTTTTAGTTGTTATTCCGTTTAGGAAAGGACCGGCCACGTTGAAGAGGCTTTGAAAGTAGCTTTAGGGATGCAGTTTAGGGAGAAGTAGAAATGGGGACATGGATCGAATGAGGGAGCACTCAATGAACCTGAATTTTGTATGATGTTGTATGTGCCCCCAAACTTTTACTCCCAAATCAGATTCACTTTCTCATTCTCATCATTATTTTTTTCCTGGGAGGGGAAGTACCCCGGAAAGTGGTGCAGCGAAAAGGGAAAACGAGGTTTTGACTTTGGGTGTAGTATTCTTCTTTTTTTGCAAATCTCACAGGACATTATTAGCGGAGAATAAATAGAGCCGATGAAAATTCTTGCATTGTTCCAGGTTCCAGGGTAGATAAACATTTTGCAATGAGGAGGATGATGATGATGCGATGGATGGAGGTATAGTTCTGCTCGCATTCATGTTGACATTTCCCCCTGGATAATAATAATGGTACGCATATAGCGTATGATGAAGTGATCAAGTGAAAACTGAAACACAAAAGGTGTGCTAGATATACATATGTACTGGGAAAGGCTTTCGCTTTCGCCAACTTGGGCTTGAGCAAGGCTGCTCGGATCGTTGCTGGAAGTTGTTTATGATTCCGGAATTAAAAGGGGAAAAAGTGGAATGAACAATTGACAGAAACTTTTGTTCCATTTCGAACGGTTCAGTAGTTCACGAACTAAAAGGGAAAGTCGGGTTCGTTCTCATTCTCGTTCTGATGAAATAAGCTTGAAATTGGGAGAATACGTAAACAAAAAAGCACTTTGCTTCAGAGGGGAAGGTGAGTAACCTACTTAATTTCCTAAATTAAATGAATTCACTTCATCATTAATCATTATTGCAGGCCAGGCCAGGACAAGATCGAAAAAAAATTAAATGGGAACGGGAAAATTTCGGGTGGAAAGTAAACTAATTTATAATTGCACGGAGAAAATGAGTATATATCAGGCTCCTGGGAAAAAGTGGGAATGAAAAATGGGAATAAGTGGGAAGGAGAAGAAAATGAAAGGGAAAATCTCTTCCTTCTTCTTTGACAGACCAACGAGCCCAGGGAGGAAATTCAAGGTTCTCTGAACTGAATCCCCCAAGATAAAGTTATTTTGTGAAGGCACCAGTACTGGATACGACACAAGTAGTATTACTTCCACGAATTACGAGGGGGAAAGGGAAATCCTCTTGATGTCTTTTCCTATTGATTTTCCTCGTTTTTATGAAAGGAAATCGGATATTATGAATGGAGTGCACTTGAAGAATACAAATAGTAAAAGTGGTATTATAATAAGCTCTCTCCTTCTCAAGCTCTGCCCTGCTGCAATTTCTATGTTGGCGTGCCGTCGAGGGTGGCGGGAGGAAGTAATAAAAAATATCGGCTGAAATTGGCTCCGAGCTGACAAAACTAGATTTCAGATTCCTTCGATTAAGCACACTCCTTTTTTGAAAGATAGAATGAGTGAGTGAGTGCACCCAGACTTAGAGACAGGATCACTACTCACTCAGGAAAATACTCACTATCACCTCGAAAAAGGAAGAAATGTACGAAGTAAGAATTTTGTCAGAGGCGACTCTCCCTTTCTGTCTGGATCGGGAAAAATCTACCGAGTTTCAGTTGGAAAAACAAACTGCTGGAGGATCGTAGGTGGTGAGCACGAAAGATAATTTAGTTTTTTTAAAAAAATCTACACAGAATCTATTAATCTAGAGTTAATCTAGAAATCTATTTTTTTCATCACGATCGAGAAGGTTCTGAAAGAATGCTTAAATATTTGGGTCATCATCCAGTAATTCAGAAAAATCCTGAATTCATAGTCATCCCACTGCCCCCTCAGAGTATAATTGGGTAGTTAGCCCGCCCTCCATTTTTTCTGTATAGTTAAGTATTTCGACTTTCCAGCCATTTTGCCTGGCTTTCACTAATGCAATAACGTTCCTCTGACTGCGTGTTGATGGAATAAATATGTCAAATCATCATACAGATACCTACTTAAGTCGTCAGCAGTTAGGGAAAGGCGGGGATGGAATTGAATTTCCTCTTCTAAAAATAAGACGGGATAAAAATAGACCCGTCACGCATATATTCATTTCCTCCCTTTTAAAAAAATCTATTTAGGATTAAGGAAATCAAAACCATGAGATCGTAGACTCATGAAATCCTCAAATACTCTCTCTCCTTCTCATGGTCACATTTATGGCAGGAAGGACGACCTCGGCTAGAGGGATAATAGCCGTTTACTCTCATTCATTCAATAGCGGATTTGCCCTTGGTCACTTTCTCGAACTCATCGCTATTGTACTCATTTACTTGTTTCCCTTCGCAGCAAACATCTTCGACGAGGGATTTTTTATGACGAGAAAAGAAAACTGCAATTCATGCCGCGAACTACTTATATCCGCTAAGAACCTCTTCTCGTCACTTCCTCAACAGCAACAAAAACCCCGTAAAAATGCTGGATGTTGAGTGTCAAGTCGAGTCAAGTCAAGTCAACTCGAGCAAATGAGAGTTACTAGATGTTTGCTACTATTGATGAAAACAAAGTGCAGTAAATAGGAAAAACGGAGAATATGTACGTGGATAAGTGAAGGAAGATGACGGCTGAGCATTACGTCCGCTGTTAGTTTATTGCATGTCCATTCCCATTCTGCTGATGGAGCTTGACATAAATGACGCTTGCATATTACACACTAAAGTTACTTGCCATTACTGGTTTCCATCATCCCAATGGCAGGAAAAAGGATTGGGATCGAGGTGCTATGAATTGGTGATTGGGTTGTTGTTGTTTGGTTGGTGAGAATTTTTGATGCATTCATTCAGAGTCACATTATGAACCACGAAGGAGGAAAACAGTTTCCTTGTTTTCCAGTTTGGCAACCCTCACTTTCCTTGTGGAATAAAGCATTTTAGATATTCGATCGGGAATCGAACGGAAAGCGCAAAGACTCACGAATACTTTTAGTTCTTTCCACTTGTGGCTCTCCTTTGCTTGGCCGAGTTAGCTCCCCTAAGCTTTCGTGAAGAAAAGGGGAGAGTGTGAAAGCGAGTGGCCAGAGCTTTCTCCACTGCTGTCAATACCAACTCGGTGGATATGAAATGAATGTGCGAGGAAAGCGAAGTAGAGCGGAGCGGAGCCGAGCCACCACCAACCAGATTTTCTGGGGCATCTCAACACAACATCTCCCCATGTCCATCCACATCCACCCCCTCATCTCCCTTCCGTTTTCCCTTTTGTGAAGTCCAAACATAGAGCCTTATCATCACATCACATCTTGAGAAATTTCCGGGGGGATTTATTATTTATTCTTTGAGGATGTGACGTTGATGTTGATGTTGGGACTCTTTCACCCTCGCATCACTCAAGTCGAAATGCAGGCACATTCAGAAATTTACATCTCATCGTTGGCTCCAACTTAATACTGCATTGTGAACCATATAAATTCCACTGGTTCTGGGCTGCGTTTAATCAGGAAAAATTAACGTTTCTTTTCCGCACCACTGCACCACCAACATCTTCTCTCGAGCATCTTTTTAATGTCGCATAAAAGTAGTGAGATGATGAGGGGAAGATAATTTGAGCTCCTGTGTTCACTTACCCGAGAGAGGAAAATGCGATGTCGTCAACGTTGTACATGCATAATTACCCGATGTTTGTCGTTTGTTTATTTTGTTGAGCAAAGGAAGTACTGATGTAGTAAAAAAAAATGGGGGAGAATTTTGTACAGACTGCCTCTGACTATGACTTCTTATGCTACTCCCTTTGGCTCCCCGACTTTCACAAGTCCAGTCCAGGCAAGCCCACGAGAGATGTGATATGGCCAAGCTTAATTTTTTTGCTCCTCACCCCAGCATTAAGAAGATACTGTGGGGAGTGTGATACTGATGTGATGTGATGTGACGACAACGACTACGGCGACTTGAGAAGACGGATTGCCCACTTGTTGTTCCCATTCAATGGTTAAATGGCGAGCAACACATAAATATACCCATCCACATTTATTGCAATGAACTAAGCAAGCAAGCCACTTTCCATTTATTACCTTGGACAGATATCTGCCTGCCCCTAGTTCAGCACATTACAATTCGGTTTAATTGCGGAGCTCTTTGGTCAAGCGAAAATGATAGGAGGTTTGGGGGCTATTGATGGCTCATCTCATCATGATAACGTGTAATGGCTAGGAAGGGAAAGAACTAAAGTGAGCTCGGCATGGCGTCACCATCAAGTCATTGCAGTTAGCAGGCTAGACTGAGCCAAGCCAATTCAACTCCTACTCCTTGTTCAATTCATCAATGTTCGGTTCTGTCCTCTCCTCTCGATTTCCTTTTTTGTGTGCACTTTTCGTCGCCCAATAATAAAATCACTTGCAATGGCACTGGGTCTTTTAATTAAGCTAATAATGCCGCATGAATATATATCCTTGACTTGAATCACACTGCATATTACTACCTATCTGCACTATCTATTTACCTCAACTCATATGCGGAGGAGAGAGTTCTCCACTGCAGAAAAATAAATTCGGCGCGGCTAAACGTTGTGTGCAAAAGGCAAACAATTGTCGATGCGGATTCAGAACTGCGGGGATAGTATTGTCTTCCAACTTCCGCACCGGCACAACCGTGACCGTGTTGTGACGACTTCCTTTTGAAAATTTTATTGGCCAAGGAAAACTGAGCTGAATAAAGTTCTTTTTTTATATTTTCCCTGGAAAGGAACAAGGTTATTGCAAGCTCCCCCAAGTTTTATGTAATTCTTAATATTCAGCGCTATTTAAAAAGGAGCTCGAGCTACTGTCGTACTTATTTTACGATGTACATTTTATTTCCTCCGCGGTGGGAGCAGTGATGGGAAAGAAACTGTAAACAATATTCATCCCATCATCATCATCTTTGCCAGTTCAGTGAGGAAGGAATGAATAGGAAGTGACTTTATGAACCTTGTAAAAGCGTAAGCCCATTCTGGCGAGTTTTTTTCCCTGGGAAAACAAAAAGTTTCTCTCTCTGCGGAAAACTTCTTCCTCCTTTGTTTTCATATTCCTCAAGTTTAAAGTAATTGTAAAACTGTATTGTGTACATTCCCCGTCAAGAATACGAATAAGTTTCGGGGGAGAGAGAGAGAACCGAACACACCACCAGAGAGCAAAGAAACTGTTGCAAGGAAAGACTCAACTTCCAGGGGAAGTTGATTTCATTCATAGTATTAAACTTCCATAATAATCATGATAAAGTCGGCCAGCGCACGGAACAGAATAGGAATAGGATGGTGATGGTGAGGTGACGTTCCTCTACAGCTCCGCATTTCTGTCCTCTTCTGCTCCCCTCCCATATCATAATGAATAATTTACTGGGAAATAATTACAGGGGAAAAACTTTTTTTCTTAATTCTGAAGAACTATTTATGAATGTACTCCGAGTCATAGTTAATCACCTTCCTCTAGGCGAAGGGGGTCAGACTAGACCAAGCCTGAGAACTATATATTCTGTTTGACATGTTCCTATTCTCTCATCCACTACGCCTACAATATTTGCCATAAATATTTACTCTTCCCAGCTTTTGTTTTCATCTCCTTGTCCTAGATATTCCAGTTCCAGCTCCAACTTCCAACCGTGGGATCTTGTGTAGTATCTCGGTCGGGAAGAATCAAAAGATAAGTCTCGGACAAACTTTCTCCAACTTGACGTGGTTTGACTTGACTCAAGTTCTTGAATGTGCTCTTATCTGGCACCCATTCTAAAGGTCATGTGATGTGATGTGATATGCTGGCTGGGCTTCGCTGCCGGGAAGGAGTTTGATTTGGGGGAAAATCACGTATTTTATGGTGTGCTATGCATCTCAAGATAAAGAAAATGATTTGCCGCAAGAGTGTGTCTCCTCCTCGCGCACAACAGCTTAGGGGAAAAACAAAAAAAAGAGCAACAGAGCGTAGGAGAAATCATCATCGTGATCATCATGATGATGAACATCATCTTCTAGTTCTTCTATCGGAAAGGAGTAACAAGAGAGAAAAGGAACAAAACCACCGAATTATTGATGCCTCACCAGAATTGCTTTTTTGGGTTACCTTCGCTTTCCTCAGTGGTCTCAGTGGCTTTCCCAAATTCCTTTGTGCGCGGGGCTAACAAACCGTGGAAATGTCGTTGGGGAATCGCGAAACGAAAGGAGCGGAGATGAACATGAAAAAGTCTCGATCGGGGAGCAAAAGGGCGTTTGTTTGATTCTCACCCTGAATGGGGAGCAGGAGAATGGGATTTATTGAGTGCGCAAGCAAGCAAATAAATAAACGCAACTGAACGCATTTTCCTTCCACCCACTTTCATTTTTTTACAGAAAATACATTCAATATTCAGGATTCTGGTGCAACGTACTAACTTGTGGGGGTACGAGTAAGTAAGTAAGTAGTTGGGCGGAAGAAAATTTTCTTTCAAGGTAAAAGTTACAAGTGTATTTTTGGACCAAAAGAATGAGAAAAAAGTTCACGGTGAACTTAAAATCTTAAATACTTACTTACTTACTCACAACTGGTTTAGAATCGTATTGGGCAAGATTCAAACTCGAGGAATGGGGAAAAGTGAGTCTTGTACTTAAGGTGGGTGGATTCCTATTCAGGCACGTAAAGGCTCCGCGAAGCCGTCAAGCGGAACAGGAAAATGTGTGCCATTCCACCTTATTAAAAATGAATGATTCACTGGTTCACTGTGTCTACTCACCCCAAAGTTTTGGAGGAGCAAGTATGAAGGATGATGCTTCATCATCCGAGCTTTAAAGAATGCATGCACGCACGCACTCCTAATTTGACATTTTAGCCGTTTCAACTTCACATCATTCCAACCAACAACAGCTTGCATCAACTTTACCCATTCCATTCAACCTCCTCCCTCGTTTTCCACCGATTTCGTATCTTTCAAAACCTCCCCCCTTGCCTTGATGCTGTGCTTGGTTGATGAAACTGGATTGCATTGCAACATTTGCAACCGTAGCAAAAACTTTTTACTACAGTCATGGTTCACCGATCTCCCGTTTCATAATGCCCATTACCCTAAAAGACGGGATTGGGAAGAAGGTTGTGTAGGAAAAGAGATTTCTCTTTTTTTGTTTGAGTTTGGGTATGAAAACTGCAAGTTAGAACTACCTACCTACTTACTCACTTACTTTTAGAGAGAAAAAAATGAAAATACATTTTTTGTTTAGTCTACCTACTTACCCACCACGATTTTCTTGTATTCATTCCTTCTCATTCTGGAGTTGGATTTTTAGATACCTCCAGGCTTTGTTTCTGTGCCCATTAGGAAAAGAGCAAGTCCCCCCGCAGGCCAGGGTTACCAATCCACGGAAGGGTTCATTAGCAGGGGCAATTTAAAAGCAAACAGAATTGGCGAAAAAAATACATCCTCCTCCGTCATGAGTAGATGTAGTATAGGATATAGTACAGTGGAACAGTGAATTTTCCGAGTTTTTGGATGGATAATATTAGTTCAGAGCAATCCTGGTAGAGGAACGAATCCTAGTTCGGAAATGGTGATTCTGGTCGTGCCTTAGTAGTCCTATAGTTTGTATGGATCTCAACAGGGAAATGATTTAATGATCCCATCACATCACACTCCACCCCGGCGATGATGATGGTGGTGATGATGATCACAATGATGATGAGCTGAATAATATCGAAGGAAGAAAAAGTTTTTATTCCCCATTCCCAGGAAAAAATATGTACAAAAATATCGCTCTCGAGTCGGCTAATCTTCTTCTCGCGAAAACTACTCTTACGCTGCGAATGAAGAGAATCCTGATCATCTTCACATTTTTGTAACATGTGAAATGTGAATATGCATAAAGATGATGATGATGAGCATTGGAAATAACGAATAAAAAATCTATATCCGGCTTTGCCTCCACTCTTCATTTCTTTTTTTGAGGAGAGGAAAAAATTGGAGAAAATGCCATTTTTCCTTTGGTCGATCTCTCCTTCCTTCTGTGAGGGGAAACAACGGCAGAAAATAGTTTGGAAGGGGAGAGAACAGAGTATTAGTAGTAGTGAGGGTAATTCGATGTTGAAACTTGACCTGCTTTACCATCACCACCAAAACCATCACCAAGCCAAACCCACCACCACCGGAGCTAAATCCGCTGTCATCTCGAAATGCAAGAGGGGATAGCGACAGTAGGGAACTCCGATGGGATGAGATGAGCAAACGAATGCTCACAATAAACTTGGGAAACCGAAGAACAAGAATCGAAACAAAAAAAGTTAGTGAACCGAGCCATGCATAAAATGTACTATGTAGGTGCCTATTTTCTTTCACCCTTTTACCTTTATGTACTCTGCCATGGGGAGAGAGTGTGTGTCGAATGATGGAAAACGTGCCTTATTAATCTTGATCATCATCATCGTCATCCTCCTCAACGTCCCTGGTCGTCCCCCCATGACTTTGACTTGACTTGCATGCTGCCATAATGCTCCGGACTACTTTGTTTGATTTTTTTGTTTTGTCAAGCCTTACTAGTGGATATATGCAAAAAACGTGGGTAAACTATTACGCTTACTACTACTAGCGAATTTTTGTAAAAGTCTTTGGGAAATGAAGCAAACTCAATTTCAGCAGCCAGTAAATGGTCCATACCAGCATTTCTTGGAAATGGTGAATGTTTGAACAAAAAAAACGAAACCTTGCTTTAGTGATTTGTAAAATAGTTTGTGCAAAAAATAGTACTCATCATGCATGAACTTTGAATTTGAGGCATAGGTGGGAAATGTGAAATCACTTGCTTTAAAATTTGGAGCGGAATTTTTTTTTGTCTTCTATAGACCATGAGAAATTCCGAGATATTTAATTAGATGGGAGCTGGAAAGTACCTGAACCTATTTACTTCCTGGAAGAATTTTTATAAAGGTGGTAGAGAGAAAAGAGGGGAGAGAAGGAAGACAATTCCAATTTCATTTACCTGCGTTAGATTAACCGTGGGGAAAGTGTGCTTTAGCTTAGACTTTCGATGATGGTGGTAGACGCAAGAAGGCATGTTAAGATCTGGATAGATGTACTAACAAGTATGTAGTACTGTAAGCATTGCGCAATGCATACGAAGTTTAAGCTCGGGTTTTTTTTTGTCCTTTTTTCCAGGCAGCGACATAATTTAATTGTGGAATTGGTTCTATCTACTGCCACCACCAGCGTGAATACTTGGACGTGAGAAGTCTCACGGAAAAACGTTTTCTCCATCTGAGGAGCACTCTTCTTTCTTCGACCTTTTTTTCTTCCCTTCTTCAATTTTTCTTTGTCGCAGTCCTCGCAGACTGCGATAAAAGAAAGATATATCGTCCTTTCTCCAAATGTTGGTCCTCGACGTAAAGATGTTGGAGGAGTCGAGTGACTTCTACTTGAGTGACTCTTCATCGACGGCGTCCTCCATCACGACCGTGCTAACGAACAACAGCATAGATGACCAACCTGATGGGAACGCTCACCTGGGGCTTATTGGGATCAGTCCGAGCGCAGCAGGACTCTCGCCACAAAGTCTTACGACAATGACAACCACGCTTCACCCTCTCGGAATTTGCCATCAAAGACAACAACAGCCTCCCCATCACCAGCAGCAAGCCCCATCACATCTACCTCCTCATCCACAAGCACACAGTCCAGTTCACCTCCAATGCTTGTCGAGTATTGGGAGCACGACGACGAATGGAATAATTCCCCAGCCTCCTGATCTCCAGCTGCATAGTCCACAAAGCGTAGCCTCCAGTAGCAGTCTAAGTAGCAGCGTCAGTTCATACAACGGCGGAATTGCGAATTCCCTACTCGCTGAGAATGCAAGTCTTGCTCATGATCCAGCGTCGATGATGAGGGTGAACGGGGGAAATCCTGGAGATGCTACAAACTCCTGTATTGATTCCACAATGGCGGACTCGTCCACTGGTGCTGGTGGGGGTGGTCCTCCTCCTCAGCATCTAAAGACGGAACATCATGAATGCAACAACAATAACGCAAACACGGCGAACAGCAACTGCATCAATATTGCCACCCCAACAACAACCACCACCACCAACTCTCCCACAACTAATGGAAACAGCAACCCTTCAAACGGAGGAGCGAGTAAGGAGGCTGGTGGTGGTGGAGGAGGAGGCAATGCTACGGATGCTCCCGTTAAAAAGAAGAATCCTGTGGGGCGACGTAAACTCATCTTGAGTGCTCGCGAGAAGACACTTAGAAGGCTGGAGAGTAATGAAAGGGAGCGACTAAGGATGCACTCACTCAATCAAGCATTCCAGGTACATATAAGCCTATAAATAGACTATCTAGATACATATTTATTACTCCGCTTTCACCAGAATCCATGCTTTAAAGGAAAATCCATTATCCAGGTGAAACTCCCCCGCAAATCCTCCTATGCATCGAATTCATGAATGATTTTCTAGAAAGAAAAAAATTGTTACACGTACCATCATCATCATCTCGGGCTTGGGTTTATTTTGGGGACTTCTAGAATCTATTTATCTCGCCTACGTCCACACTCTGACTGAGTCTCCCTTTTTACGTCAGCACCATATAAGTACAATACAATACTCACCCGCATCACGCCTCGGATGTGACGTAGACGTTTGGGTAAGAAAGAACGTAAGTAAAAGTGTGGATCTTCGAGAGGAGATGACATCTTACAAATAATTAACCCTCGACGGGGATGGGATCTCACTGTAAGTTATAAATACAGTAGACTCAACAAGCCTTGAAAGCACTTCTTTAAAAAATTACTAAGCAAATAAAGAGAAAGCACACGACAAATATTTACTTGGAAATTAAAGATCATCATATGTATACAACTTACAAGTAGCAGCACGAGGCAGGCAATAAATAATACCTTTGTCCTCTTTTTCTTGTTTTCAACCGGAGTTTTAATTAGAGTCAAGGAAAAGGCTCTGGAATTTAATTTATTGACAGTGGACTTCCAAATGGAAGAATAATTCTGATGAAAATGTCAATGTGTTGTAATAATAAGATAAACAAAGGCGATAAGTGTAATGCTCTTGAATGAATGAAGAAGTATGCTTCATGTGAGTTGAGTGAAGAGAACTTCTTGTTCTTTGAGATTTTCTTGTGTTGAAACTATTTCGTGGAAGTAGGTATTCTCTATTCTCCTCTTTTGTCAAAATTGGCCACCTACCTGGAGTGCTTTCTGGGAATGCTAAATAACACCACTTTGTAATAAATTCGAAAAAAACACGGAAACACCAACTTCAGACCCCGACTGTGAAGGAAAATGAACTTAAAAATAGAGAAAAATGTGGAGGCAGGTGTGCCTACACGAGAGAAAAAAAATGATGAGATCTTGTTACCTAATATTTCACCATGCCCTTCATCTTCTACTTAAGTGGATCCTGATTATCGACAAACTATCATTTTTAGATTTCATAAGAATCCTATAAAAAGGTTATTGGACTGGCAGAAAGTACAAAATGTGTGGGATGTGGGATAGAATTGGAGTTATATCAGTGAAGGCGGATCATAACTAAACTCGTTTTCAAGGTTGGGTCGAGTAAACAGGGAAAATTTATTGTGTGAAACTAGAATAGTTAATTTCACACTTCCATGGACTTGTGGATTGAACTGCAGGAAATTCAAGGGCATTGCCACTCTCTATACTAAACTCGATGAAGGTTGCAATCAGCGAATGAAAATTCTCAAGTTGCCCCAGGAATGTTAGAATCGTTTGGTTTGCAAGAGGGAGAATTCAAATGACTCTGGGTAAAAGTAAACATTCACTAACTACAGTGAATATACTTCGCTGTCACAGCAATTGATCGTAATCCTAAAAAAACTTATTTTTTGCTATTCTTCCATTCTTCGTAATTCACCTTGTGCAATACAAGCCATAAAACTTGTTGGTGTCGGATAGTGAAAGTATCATGAAACTCGCTCATGCCTATCATATTCCTGTCAAAAATAACCATTAATATCGCAGGAGCGACAAAAGTGCTCGTTGCTCGACAATTTGTTATCTATATCTCCGCGATGGAACAGAACAGGATAGAAAAGATAAAAAACACTGGATCGGTCCTTTAATCAGTAAGCACAAGGCAGGAAAACGCATCCTTTATCCTTTCTTCCATGTATACTAATACGGAGTAATGGAACTAAAATTGGTTGGGAGATTTCGCAAATGATTTTGTCTAGGGGAAAAAGTGTGCCTATCCGCCTAGATTTCTATATGCCACTCTCCGCTTTTTGGTAAATAGGTTAGGTTGTTACATTTCCAGGAAGGCTGAGGGAGAGCTAGCCACACATGTTCATTCATTAGTTTTCAACGAATTGAATACGAATGGTTTTTGGAGGAAAAATAATCTCGTAATTTTCTTTGAATCGTGGGTGAATGGATGAAGATGAAAATTCCGAGTAAGTAAATATTTGTGAGCACCGGGCCGAGACAAAGACGGAAATAGCTGGAATCGGTTATCACTTCCCATGTGGCACATCACATATTTTTATCCGCTTTTTCATCTCTCGTTCCTTCCCAAACTTTTTTTTGGGAAGATGAATTTCTTGAAAAAAAAAATCCGCCATGTAGAGAAGGTAGAGACAAAGTGAGCTTGAGATGATTTAGGGAAGCGGACTAATAAATAAACTAGGAATCAAAGAGATGAAATGACGCACTACCTTTTCTAAAAATTATACGTTGGACTAGAATGACTTCAGTCCCATGATGCGGATGGGCTTTCAATTATCCTTCATGGGAATCTGGAGCGTCGCACAGATATCCAGCCAAATTAAACGAGATGATCCGATCAGAGGAAATGATAGTAATTAAAGCCGGGGAAGTCGGGAGATGAGTTGTTGGTGTTGTGGGGGCAATAATTATTGCATTGCGGTGGTGATATTATTGTACAGTTTTGGTTGGTTAGGTTGCCTCATGGCTGCTAGCTCTGCTCCGCAATTTCTCCGGATTTATGTGTTTATTTCCGACTGAAAATTAAATGGAGTTGTTTCCTATCCTACAATTATTCATTAGTATTTGATGTACTAATCTCCTATCGTATCATGTCGTCTGGGAATCAACGAAAAAGTGTTGCACCAGAAAGAGAGATGGAATGATCGGATGATCATGATCACTCCGGCATCAAATATCAATGGTCAAAATTTAATGATAGCGATAATAGGGAAGAATTATTGTTCTGGTGGTGATGGTTGATGGTGGTGCGATGCGATGATGAAACTGAGATAAAACATCATTAAAAAAGTGTACCATTCCCACTTACTCGATCGTTGTTACGGTGTCGAGGACGACGCATCAGCTAAGGGAGAAGGAGAAATGGAAACTCGATTTTTTTCTGACTAGCCTTCATTTTTTAGGGTTACGTAAAATGCTCTGGTGCTTCTATCTAGCGTTTGGGGAGATTTCATGAGCTGTCATTGGATCAAGATAATAAAACGGATGGGTTGTGCTCCCATTCTATTGAAATACGATTTATGAGCTTTCACTCGGAAATAATAATAACACGTTTTCCCAACGTCACATCCTCTAGCGAATTTATAGTTTCACTTACGAACAACGCAAATTCTGAATCGCAATTAAGCGTTAATAAGTAATAAGTATAGAGGAAAATGTAATATTATCTATTTTTTTTGTAAATTCACAGGCATTACGGGAAGTCATACCTATTCCACACGTGGCGAACAAAGGACGTCGCCTGTCTAAACTTGAAACACTCACTTTGGCCAAGAACTACATCCTAGCACTCACCGGCATGGTTGTCCATGACGATAAGAATGGGGATGGGACGACAGTGGAAGGGAGTGAAAGTCCAGTGAGCAAAGACTGTCTTCTCCAAGGTGCTAGCGATGACCCTGATGACTTCACTTTCGATCTTGATATCGTCGACCATCCGGACTCTCTGGGATTCTATGACGACTAAGTAAATCATCAGTACTACTCGGAGGAGGAAGTGTTTCACTGATCCTGTTAGCAAGTGAAATACGTAAAAAAAAGAAGACGGATGTTGATGGTGAGGAGGTAATGACCATACAAAAGCCAAAGATGTGAGTGCAAAGAATATGACATGGTAAAAAACCAAACTACAAAACACAAAATGAGATGAAAGAAAGATTCTTTTTGTAAATAGGCCATTAATTTAGATCTCCATAATCATAAGGGGTAGAAGCCAACAGCCACGAAATTCCAGTTGAGGTATAATCTAAGCATATTTATTCAGGTCGATCCACCACATTCGTTCCATGTTTGTTTTTATAGAACAATAATTATTTGATTGGAGTTCGTGGTCCGAGAATTTTTTCCCCTCAATTTCATCATTCCTTCAACGTGCAAAAGCAACTAGTGATAGGACTTACTTATGTAAAACAGGCTCTGGATAATAATGGAAGTTTTCCGCAAAAAATGGAGGAAAAAACTAAACTCTACCTAGTAAATTTTGTTTACTTAAGGAAAAGCTCTATAACTTTATTGTGTATGCCCGTGAGAGAGGAGCGTGTACTCTTTAGCAATTCTCCAGCATTTATTCCTCAGCCCCAGAGAAAGCGAGAAAGCAACAATCCCAAACGATAACTCAAACTTCTGCAGTCATTCATTCAACAGGCGAGGAAACTAAAGGTATATTTTTGACTAGGGGTTCAGGTACTATTGTTACTAAATTTTTTTTACACTTTTTCTCTGCGACAATTTTTAGTTTGGCGATAAAAAAAGAGGAAAGTTACGACGATCCGAAGCACAGGTACAGGGGAAGTGAATGACGTCCAAAAGAAAATTGCAGCTGCCGCTATTGATTTTTGTTTTAAAAAATGTACATTTCACATTTAGGTACACGCACCCAGGGAAATAGGAGGAAAATATATGCCAAAAACCGGAATGATAAAGTTGTCATGATTTCTCTTCTGGGCTGGCTGGAACAGATAGATAGATTGGTAGGTAGATAGATAGAGAAGTTGGGAGGAAGCATTAAATATATTGTATTGTAAAACTACTGTAGGGTGCTCCCTATTTTGTCCACGTTTCGAATGATATATTTACGATTACGACGCTATTATTAAGGCCAAGTTGAAGGACTACTAGCTAGAGTATCGATATGAAATGCAAGACAAGGACCAGAATCGAACCCGACCCGGCCGCGCGCAAAAGGAAGGAAAAAATATAGGAGGGGGAAACTGTACCATAGAATGTAAGTAGGTTTAATGAAGGATCAAGTGAGGAGACACAAAAACGAGCGACTACAGCCACCCCATTTCGTGCATTGCATAATATTGGAATCTCCTGACGGAACGGAGAGAATGGAGAGATTTAACAAGAGAAGTAAAAATGGAATCGCTTTCAGGAATTGAATGTGACCGTGGGGTGCACCATGGTATAGACTGGTTGGTGTCTGCTCGAAATGAAAATGTGCGTCACGCCACGACACGAGACACGGAGAACGATCGCAAATCGTGATCATGATCATGATCGCTTTTGTTTCGCCTTTTTGGGGGAAAAAATTATTAATGTCTCAAAAAATGTGCAATGCAATCCGGAAAAAAAGAAATATATGTATTTGTAGGGAAAACAATAGGAAAAATGGAACTGGCTCGATGCTCTTTGGATATTCGTTCGAGTGGATGCTAAAGGGAAAGTAATGAGTACTTTGAAGAAAAGGAGGAAACCAAAAGCTAATAGGAGAAAAATGTTATGCTTGCTTTGAATAAACACAAATTAATAATTATAGGGAGAGAATGAACTTGGGCAAAGAGAAGAGTGCAGGAATGTGTGTGGTTATCTAATCCAAGCCAATTTAAATAGATAGATTTCATCATGGTAAGTAGATCTCCAGTGATGTAAAAATTGCTTATGTCAAAGTAAGTAATGATATGATATAGGTACTTTAAGTACTTTTTAAATTGTTGAGGGAAGTAAGTTACTGCTTGAGATACTTGCAATGTGCAATGTGGTCTCCTTTATAAAAAATATTGTATCGAAGATGATGCTGTTCTTCTATGTATTCACTTGTTTTGAGAGTGTATTTGACAGATTAAAGACAATCTAAAATGTTCAGGTAGGTAAAGAAATAAGAAGCCTCTCTTCCCTTATTTTGATCTGGCTAACGAGTTTAGAAAATCGAAGAAAATAGAAGGAAAGCACGAGGGAAAAGGGTAAGTTTGCTTGAATCTAGAAAAAATGAATCGGTTGCAGTTGAAATCTTGCTTGAGTGAAATCGTGTTGTTGAATATAAACATTTTCCTTAGTGGGATTAAGCTACAATGCTGAATTCGGATGGGTATGTTTGGCTCGATTTCTGATGCTAGAATAGGAACAAAGGAAGGATGATTTTGGTGCATTTAAGTACTTGTTGTGTGGTGAGGTACGGATGCAGTGTGATTTGTGAAATGATGTAGGTAGAGAAATAAGAGTTGGGGAAATGCTTTTAGAACTGAAACATTAAGGAACTTGCCAGACCATTTAAATACTTAAATTAAGGAAAAAATTTGGGCTTCAATCAAGCTTTTCAATAGCTAGAATAAGTCTTGGAGAAAAATTGATAATAACAACGCTAAGAAATGTTTTAGCGAAAGTTTATAGTACACGTTTCGCGAAACAAGAAAATGTATTGTGGGGTGAAGAAGAGTATACCAAAAAAAATTTGTACGCTTGAAAAAAATATGACATAGGTGAGGGAAGTTACTTACATTATCTAGTTAGAAGTTACTCGTTAAATATTAGTTAGGCATTAAGTCAGTAAATACTAATGACAGATGATTAATTCATAGCGTGTGGAAGGAGAAAGTGCTTGCTAGTTTTTAAGTAAGTTCAATGATTCTAAAATTTGCCAATGAAATACATTCCTTACATTCATAAAATTCAGTTATTTTTTCGTAGACATTTCAACAAATCAAGAGACGTTGGATGCTAAACAGTTTTAACTCGAGTAAATAGGTACTACTATCCATATAGGTAATTTGTAATTTCTAGTGACGAATTGGATCGTTCGACCGACAATGGTCTATTTAATACGTGCCCATCTTCATTATCTCTACTCGTCGTTGTTAATGAAAATGAAAATGCAGGGATCGGATTAGTACGGACTACTAAATACATGCACCCGGGTTGGATTTTTTTTGGAATGACTATGACACCTGAAATAATGAGATGAGCTGGAGTTGGGTTGGGGAACTAATAATTATTGTAAAGCGGGATTCACTTTCCCACCGCTAATAAATGAAGGAAACGAACAAGCCACCGAGTGATCGAGTCATGCAGCTAGCTCATCAACATTATCATCGTCATGCACCACACCGGCACGTTATATATTTTTGGAGAGAAAAAATAAATACACGTAGTACTTACTATTGTTGGATATTGGATATGAGAAGATGGGTAATAATAATGATATGTAATAGTAAAAGTGTACATACTTAATTAAGCGCTGTATTATTACTAATCTACTGGTGCGTTTTAAACTTGCTCGGGCTCGGCTCATACACAAAAAAAGTTTATTCGTATACAATACCATGTAATAATAATCTACTATAAATAGCTCGTAGGATAATTACGTTCCTTCTAGCGGAGAAAAGGAATTTTTTTGTCAGCAGAAGAAGCATCAACATTATCCGCGCGTGTAGATTTATTTATGTATGATGATGATGATAATTTCATGGTTGATTCAGCTATCGAGAGCATAGCATGTGGTAGACTTGATAATAATAATAATAATTACTATTGTTATTCGTAGGTAGAATATGAGATTGAGGTGAAAGTGAATGCTACGCGTCAGCCTATTAATAAAATACAAAAATAGGGGGATAACAAATATGTACTGCAAGAAATCGAATACCTATATGACATGGTTTTTCTGTACTTACTGATGTAAGGGGAAGATGCGGTTTTTTGCGTTTCATTTGTAGTTTTGTGCTGTCACCACATCGTTTAAAAATAAATAATAATCATGATGATTGTAGATGCCGAATGTAACAGACAGTAAAAATATATAATAAATTGTGTTCACATAAAAAAAATCTTCTGTTTTACAAGTTTATCTAGGTTGAGGGGGAGTCGAATACCAACACCCACAGTAACTTCATTCGCAACAAGTGTTGCATGCACGATTCAGTTTGGATTTTGGATGGGTGAGGGATGAAGATTGCATACCTATGCATGATGCATCCTTCGGGGTGATGCGAGACGAGACTTTCTCCGTGAAAGCATTATGCGTTTTGAGCCATGAGCAAGTAGAAATAATTTATTATTGCTTTAGAAAGGAAATGCTGTTACAATAAATCTTTTATTGTAGTTTTTCATCGTGGGTCTTTTGGCAAGGCAAATTTTACACGCTCACTAATTAATACTGATGTAAATTTTGCTAACCAATTATTATTTTTTTCTAATCGAAGTTTAATTTAAATTGTTGAACTGGTTTGGCATAAACCAACGCATATATTTATTTCTCACCTTCAATTCATCATATCACCATTGTCGTCGTACACATCTAATGCTGCATAGTTTGGTGAAGAGCACTATAAGTTGAATTTTTCTGACAACTTTGTTTTTTGCAAGTAAATACGAAGGCAAACTTGTTTTTGGTAAAATTAAAAACTATCTAAAGTTAAGTCAAGAGTATATATCAGTTGATCAAGCTGACCAGCAGCATATAGCGTGAGACATTTCAGCAGTCGAATACTGTCCGCGGAAGTTGTTCTATTTGCGCTACTGCATTCTTAACGGAGAAGGCATCATCATCATCTTCATCATTCACTACGAATCTTATAACATTTAGGAGTAGTCTTCACTCTTGCATGTTTTTCACATGCAATCATTATATCATTAGTCGAAAGTTCTCTTTCATTTTTACAACCCCGTTAAAAATATTTTTTTTGGTATATAAAATACATTACATTATTGCAATACAATATACAAACCTACTACGTATATTATTATTAATTTTTCAAACCTTCCTTTCACCACTTTTACCGCTGTACTGACAGACGTAAAGCAGTATATATTCATGACTTTATTTGCAACATTCGTCATCATCATCTCAATTCCTAACATGGCAATTGAACACTGCGTCTCAGTCTCTACTCTATAGTTTTTCAGTACTGTGTCTTTGAGGAAAACTGAAGTGTCTTTGAAATTTCTTTTCACAACTTTACTAGCTTCTACTATTTACGTATATGTATTTGCTGTTAGATATAGTATGTAATGCAAAATGAAAAAGAAGAACTGGATACCAGTGAACGGGGGATGTTTCTAAAATGAACATACACGAATACTTACTAGCTTAAGTTTGCCTACATCGCATTAGCCTTCCCATTACTAAAAACTAATGCAAAGTTTTTATCGCCCGAGAATCATTTTGTTTTATGTAGTACACATGGCTCATAAACCATGCCCGGAGTGAAAGTCCTTTTTGGAAAGCTGAGGAAGAGAGGGAGCAGGATGAAAAACAGATGCCAAAGATGTTAGGCTGATGCATCTTTGATATGATTTAATGAATGGAAGAACCAGTCCAATTTCGTGATCCATCCGCCGCCATACGCTTCACTGAACCTGTTGAGCAGAAGAGAAAAAACACAAACGCACAAAATTAAGTTGGCATTTTCCGTAGGAGGAGGAGGAGAAACTACAAACTACTACACACAGTTCTCCCTTAATTTTCTTTAAGTGCAAGCCAGTAGTAATGTACTAACTCATCTTTCGATTAAAGTCTGACCTTGTGAATACATCAACAGTAATTTGTGGTGAGGGAAAAGCTTGTGGGTGGTAATTATAAAGAATCGAGAATAGGTCAATCGATGGAGAGAAGAAAAAAACCATACACACAAACAAGTTATTTAATCGAGACAAACCTAAGATGAAAGTTGCAACGCAATATCCGGCACATGAACGCTTGAAAGTTTCTATCGCTTGATTATATCTATTTTCGTCTTTGTTCCGCTCAGCAAGCCATTTATGAAGTTGCTTCGAATTAACCTGGATTGCTGCGAGAGCTCCAGCCTTTCTTTGAATCGTATACACAGTCTGGGCTCGTTTAACCTTATAAATGGAATGAAAGCAACAACTTGGAATTAATATTATTCAGGACGACACATTAAAGAGCATTGAGTAGATTGAGTTTGAGTTGTGGAATGGAAACGATTGCAACAAAGTAAACAATATTTGAAGCACGAGTGACAGCTACATAATATGTGGAATAATGCATACCACTTGTATCAATCCAACTTGTTTTCCTGTGGCTAGGCAAGTGTATGACAGCATTTTCAAATCCAAATTGTCCGATCTCCATAGCTCATCCATCATCCGCACCACCTACGAAGGAAACCAATCAAAATTCCATTAAAATGGAAATGCAATACAGTGTGACAAGCATCCAATTTTGCAACAGTTCAAGTCAAAATATATTTGTCCTGAGAAGCTGATGATGATGATATATTTCCATGAAAAGGATCAAAGCAAATTGAGTAGAAATATAAGTATATGGAACACTTGCCTGCAGCGTGAGCATATCTTGTCTGAGGTCGTCTCCATTTTTAAAAATTGCTGCCGTCTCTCCAAACCCTAGACAAACATTTACAGTCATCTATTCATTATGCTGTAATATACCTTAATTGTATGCTAAATTTTGAGAAGCCAAAAGTCAGAAATGAGTAAATTTTTTTTTGCAACTGACCAATTCTTTGAGCCAATGGATCATTGTTTTGCCAAACAAGCCTAAATATAAAATATTTTAAACATTACCGTTCCTTGTTACCGATACGATTTTTGTACCTCCCGACACTATCAAATATGGACTTATTCAAAATCGAAACTTATTTACCACAGAGGTCTTTTCGCAGAATCCATTATCCTGCACGACTCGACTTGAAGACTCCCTAACTCAACATTTGGACTGACTGGATTGCTTAGATTTTCAAGAACTTCCAAAAAGTCTGCTTGTTTGATCTGCTCACTCAAAAATCTACAGTCAATCAATGAAAATGAAATGGGTTCTTCAGATATGTACCAGCAAATATTTACAAATACATAATGCATTGTGAATGAATACGAAAATGTAACAATAAATACAGCATATCTTATAATGATTATTTCTCACCTCAGTCTATCTCGAGGAGCTTCATCCCTTTTCTCTTTCAGCGTTTCCGTCAGCACAGTTAACTTCTCGAGAGCTTCAACCTGCTTGTACAAGTCTTTTAAGTGACCACAGAGGCCCCTACAGTATGCTTCTAGAATGAGACCAAACCGAACATCTAGCCACGATTTCCCGGAAATCTCAGAGCGTAAATGCCAGAAAAAGAAATGCCCAACAAGTCGGTTTCCCAAGGCTCGTCGGAGTAAAAACATGGATAAAGGAGACTGAAGATATGGCTCGTATTTCAATGACTGAACGAGTTGCAAAAGTAAATCTAATACGTCTGAATCGTGTAGAGTTTGATCTAGATTTTTAACAGCAAAGTCTCTGACCTGTAGCAAGAGAATAAAAGATGTACGTATGAATCTTGTACCAAAAGCTTGCTTGCAAGGAATTTTGTAGACAGATTTTTAACTTATTATAACTTATCAACTTACAAATATATCTGCGGATTTGCAATCCAACAGAGCAAGAGCAGTCTCCATTGTCACAGACTTCCATCTTTTCAAAAGATCATAGAACTAGAGGAAAGGGAAATACACATAAGGATCAAAATCGACTTCCCAACCAAATTAAATTTCACACTTCAACGGGCAAAAAACGTAACATTGTGCTTACAATCGCTGTATTTTCTCTAGAACTCCATTTCACAGCAGCAACAAGTCGTGGGAGAGACTGTGGAAATTCTTTCAAACAATATTCCCTATACTTCCAGACGAGCGCTTTATCTTGTTCCGAAATTTCACACAGTGGGTCTTTGTTAATCAACTCTTCCAGTGCTGCATGCTAATAAATAAATTGAAACAAAGTTTCTTGTAATGATTTCATCAAAAAACGTCATGCGTATGAATACTTTGATTGTTTCATAAGTTATATTAAGTACAAAATATACATACATCCTCAGCAGTTGCGACCAATAAACTAGCCGTTTCGTCGTTTTTAGCTAGGAACTCTGCAAAACCGTACAGTTCATGTTCTTTAGGATAGTAAAGTGGCAGGGAATACTTGTCAAATTCGAGTTCGAGAGATGAGCTCCCTTTATCCAAACTTGAGCCTGAAATGAAAAAAACCAAATAAATACGTCGAATTGCATACGACTTATCTAGAGCAAAACTACACGAATTTGTGATGTGATGGTAAATATGCAGAATTCCTATACCCGTAATTCCCAACGGATTTAGTAAATATACTGAGTCTAATGACATCGGAGCTGGCCACAGGTCTAATCTAACTTTTCCCGTTATCAATCTTCCTTTGAAGTCGAATAGGTTAATATTACCCCAAGCTAACATACAATACTCTTCCTGGAATCAGTAATCAAAGTTAATTGGATTAATATCTTTACATAAACATATCCTTCAGAACTTTACCTTATTGTCCTTATAAGTAACGAATATCTCACCTGTCGCTTTTTATTCCTAGACACGCTACACACGGATACACATAATCGAGCACTTCTAGGAATATCAGAAACACAAATCTGAAACCTTAGATGTTCGTTCCATCTCACCGTTTGGCAAGTAACCTGTGAAGTTTGCTGCAATTCAGAGAGCACCTCATCCCCATGAAAGATCCCAGCTTTAACACAGACCTGGAATAAAAAACGCATGGATTGAAAAGCTGCATGACTTTCTTAAAAAGGCAACAGTAAACCAGGAATCGAAAAACTTACATTATCGGTGGCATTTATATAAGTTGCCCACAACACTTGCACTTGAAACTGACAGTTTATTCGCCACAAATGTACATCTCCAGGAGGTTTTTCAGTCTCACTAGTTCTGTACGTCCTTCTGTAAATCAAATATATGAAGAATTCATCAGTTTCATAAACTAACGAATCACTTCAAAAGATTTTTAAAGAAAGTAGCCAATAATTTTACCTATAATATGCTGGTATGTGGAAAGGTTCTTTGGGCAATTTACTGTAAATTAATTGTCTTTCTACAAGTTCCATTTGGGGAATTTCGTCTTTTCTCACAACCTCCCTTATATACTGCAAAAATAATTAAAATCATACATGATTATAAAGAAAACTCACTATTACAAACTACAGCTAATTACATTGTATTAGGTAAGTACGTACTTTATATTGAGAAATAGGGAAGGATCCTAAAAGATACTCTTGTCTACCACATATTTTCAAGACATAGTCCGTATAACTTCGACTATCACGAGGTCGTCCTTTGGAATATATTTCTAGCGCTTCACTGATCACAGTATCACCGTAAGCCTCCACGGGCACCCGCACCGTAACACTTTTATTAGAGTTGGGATCAAACCAAACTTTCACTGAAACCATTCCACCAGGAAAAACTTGATAGTAGACAGGACCTGATTTGGCAATTTGCGCTGAAAACTTATACTGTGCATGAGATTCTAATGACTCTTCCCTCTTTTCCACTATTTCTTTACATAAATTAATAGCGTTCTTCCTAAATTCGATGACTTCTGTAACATCTAAATCGTCGAATTGATTACACGGAATACCAATTGCAACACCTGCAAGGTAGACAAAAATGAATGATTTTAGATGAATTTCTTCAAGATTAATGCTCATATCCTTACTGTATGACTGAATTTTTTGACTTACTAATCTGAGAATTCAAAATATTTTCTTGTTTCGTCGACGCATTAGGTTCCACCAGTTTCAGGAAAGGAACAAACAAATGCAAGTCACACAAACGCCTGGATTCATCATGAAATTCCTCCTTTTTGGCATCTAAAGTAACGGACGTGAATACGTAGTCAGCATCCGAGGAAAGTAAATGAAAAAATGGATACTTCGGTCCCTCCCTCCAAACTTGTGCTACATAGTAGAGAAAAATGGAGAAAAGTCACATTTAATATTTCTTAATTATTGAGTATATTTAAGTTTCATCAATTCGACTGACCTTTAATATTATGTAGAGTCTGATCTCTGGAACACCTTAAAGGTATAACCACTCCAGTTGGCAAAAGTATATCCAACTCTATCCTCTGGGGCATCAAATGATGACCCCATAACTCTCCCGATGACGCCGGCATGGTGATTAGCTGCTACGACTTTTCCTCCAAAAAAATACGATCCGGGACCTTGAGCTTTCAAGGACAGTTGCAATAATGTTGTCCCCACAACTTCATGAAGTCGATACTGACCACCGACACTGACACCAACGCTTTGAATTCACAATAAAATTATTTCCCCTCCAGAACCAGAAGTAGAGATCTCATAACGATGAAATTAATCCGTAGTAGCTGCTAGCTTCTCGTCCGTTTGATTATGCTACAGAAACATGACAAAACAAAAATGAATACCAAAAATTCCACTCGAGGAGGAAAAGTTAATTTGCAGACAGGTGCGCACCATACTATCTAACAAAATGGTAAAAGAAAGTGGTCAATCCCAAAGTATGTAACTCTTAACCTCACAGCCGTGGTCTAAAAAAATCTCACTCTTAGACTGCGAAAGACATTCATTCATGACTCACAATTACTACCGAATAGAGATGACATCCTTTTGCGTAATATTATCCATCGCGCAAAACCTTATTTTTGTTGATCATTCCAAAATCCAAACTCTACCAAGTTAAAAACAAATCAAAGCCTCTAATATTCGAGAACACGTTCATGAAGATCACATCACATCATCACAAAGGCTAAAAAAGAATGATGACACATATGCAAACATTACTACAAAACTTCGAATCATACTATATCAGATTATCATGATCATCATATCAGAGCGAGCCAATAGGGGCAATTGGCTAATGGGCGACAACAACGGGACAAGGATTTATACTTGTGCACGCATTAAATCAGAGAAAAACAAGTTTTATCTCTTACACGTGCAGCACATTTTCCAATATAATTTCATCAACAACAGAGAATTGAACTGGAGTAAATAACATTATTCCCCATAAAATAATGCAATAACAATAATATGTAATGCACACTTTATTATTACTATCCTCATAGATTTCCTTCCTACGTGATGAATGAATGCCAAACCTAAATGCAGGCAGCATGAAAAAAGCATTTGACATAAATTATGTCACATAATATTTTCTTCGCTGGAAATTGACTTGGACATAATTATTGGATTGGATCAATAAAGCAAAAATATTTATGCAACGAAAAATGCAACGCACGGGAATTCTTCAGTCGTAAACAAAAATGAAACAACAAAGTCATTTGGTGTGCAATAAAGTAAACAAAAAGTTATTGAAATAGAATTATTGAGTCGTGTTATGTTCACTCACCATTTAAAATCTCTTTGTCTGTCATACGGTAGGGATGGAAAATCGAGTTATTAATTTCCCCTTAAATCATCCCTCTTCATGTGTTCCAGGCCAGGAGCTAAGAAGGCACAAACTACACTCGCGGAAACACTACTTAGTTGACTAATAAATTATCGAGGAATTGGCATTTCAAAAAAATAAGTTACTGGTCAGCAGAGAAAGATAACGCAATTCTTTAATGACTTCAGTTTTTTCGCTGGGAGACATTATTACAAGACCCCCAAAAATCAGAATTCACAAAAGTTGAAGCACAATTTCGAAAGATAAAAGTTTGTGTCTCTTCACCTCACTATTTGATGCATGATGATATAAAAATAAGAGAATTACTATAACTGAATCAAAGTCCCGAAGCTGGACTGGACATGGCCAGCCAATGCATTTTTTTCTGGCCAGACAAGGTCTTACTTACCGCCCAAACAACAGACAGACTTCCCGATCGTGATGTGATCATATTCTCGTACATGTTGCGGACGGTCTGGGACTTGGTCTAGCTCCTA
>JAHZNH010002105.1:0-11294 GCA_027744355.1 Tyrannoseira gladiata | reverse complement strand
GGGGTTTTAAGGGAAAATATAAATATTCAGCGGAGCTTGACTTCTTTGACGGGAGAAACGACATGGGATTTTCATAAACAAGTCAGCGTTGATCACCATTAGAGCGCATCGCGAAAAAATAAAAAAAAGTTCTTAGACGGGAAAACATGAGCTCGATGTGATGTGATGAGATGAGCGCTAAAATAATGTGGATCCGTCTTCCCGCACTGACTGACTGAGCATTTTCCGCCAATATATATTTTGGTCAAATCCTTGTAGAGAGTCGATCATCGCATCATGTCATGATGGAAAGTTGGAAAGGGAATTAAAATGGAGTGGTCGGTTAGCCTGAAAATATTCAACATCTGCGTTGAGGAATTAAACCACGATGGCTAAATGATATGGGGAAAACAAAGCAAAAACAAAATGAATGATGAAGCAACCTAGTAGTTGTAGTAGGAGCATCCTCTTTAGAATGATAATGGTGAAATGGAAAACTTGAAACTCAATAGTCCGTGAGAGAACTGAGGACAGAGAAATGGATAAAAAATGTGGAGAAAAAAATACGAGTTCGGGGAAGGGGAAAAATATCTTGTAGGATTCTCAATCTTGTAGTATTAGTACTTGTACTTGCTCGGGGTTGTAAAAAACGTAATTTTGTTTTCTCGCTAGCAAAATGCCTTGAAATGTGGTACTGGGGCGATGTGAGACCTTACGATACAGTGTGATCCGTTATGATGTGATGTGATCTCATCTCAGCTTCCTTTATTAAAATGACGAACTGAGGGATGAAGATTTGTCGTCGGCATAGGAAATGCCAATCAGACAAGACAGGCTGTGGAATGAATTTTTGGAGTCATTATTTTTTTGGAAGACTTCCTTTGGAAGAGAAGAATGAAAGGGTTAAATGTGTTGTTCCATTATCAATTACCCTCCTTTTTATATTGAAGGCAGGGGCAGGTGACATCCTGTTGATGCTAAAAGATATGAGGGGTCGTCCGTAAAGAAGCTTCGGTTACATCGGCAGATTTTGGACAGCCACCCTACCCCGTGTCACGCTCTTATGCATTGTAGGATAGACATTACAGGATAGGGATGTAACACTGACCCTAAAGCCCAACCAACCCCTTTCGACCGAATCTTCTTTATGGACGATCCTTGAGCTGGGGAAAGAAGATGAAATAGCTCAATTCAGTTATTCTTCGTTCTCACTCCACTTTAGTTGTTAATCATAATTAAATTTTCAAATATATCGGGGGTGTCGTAAGGGGAAGCTCTGTAGCTCTGTGTGAGTCCCTTTTACCACGTTTTCCATAGTTTTCCTATTCCATTGTGTTTACTCACCAATTTTTACAGCTTTTCCACACCACTCGTCTCAATGAAAACAAATACGGTGGCCTACATGACTTTCCACAAGTTCATACTTTTTGATGTGTGCAACAACCATAAAACCGAAACTGTCCTCGTAAGGCGTTTTGAATACCGTGAGACTCTTCTTCCTCAGCGATGCTTAGTATGAGGCCACTCTGTAGGTACTCTGATGGATGCAATGCTTTCACGTTAAGGCCTGATTTTTTCTCGTAAAGGTAAGCTCTCAAGAGCCATGCTGACAGGAACTACGCTGCTTGCGTACTGAGGCCATACATACAAGAAGATTGAAATTAGTAGTAATTAATTTTAACTCTTTCAACCTTCTACCTTTGTAATTGCGCAACCATACCAAAGTACTTCTTTCCCATTCTCGAGAAGCAAATTGTTTATGCGTGCGTGAGCCTGGCTGAGATCCAGTATCAAGAATCGAGATTCCAGGTGTGGAAAAGTTTAATAAGGACCGGCACAGCTCCATAAATAATAATGTTTCCCGTATTCCTTTTTTTGGTGTGGCTCTTTATGATCTCCATTGTTATCCCTCGTTGGTCAGCCCGCATCCAGCCAACTTGTTTTGAAACATCGAGGAGGAGAGAGAGTGAGTGAGTGTGAAACGGATTCGGTTAAGAACTGAGACCATTTACGTAAGCGTAAAGACTGACGCGTTTTAAGGCTAGGCAGGGCTGGAGTCGAAGAAAAAATTCTTCATATCAAGTTTCAGTCACTCGCCCACACCAAAAGGATTTCTCTGAGATTGTGAATCGCTCCCAGATTTCGATTGTACTTTTCCTCCCTTATTTTTGGTCGCAAAAAAATGCTCTGCCCGTGTCGACAATTTAGCTTACTAAGCAAAAAGAATGAAGTGATTGAAAACTTTTTTTTCAAGCTCATGCTCGGACACCTCTGTCACGTTCAGTTCGGCGTTGAATACGGAGAGGAAGCTAATTAAAAAGTAGGGGAAACTGTTCCGATAGGGAAATTTTTTTCTCGCTACGGATTCCCGTTTTCCTCTTAAATTATGAATGAAACTACTTTACTTACGTACTAGCATGCTCTTTTTCTCCCCTTAATCTTCAGTTTCCAATTTTTTGAGTGGGGGCATCAGTACCCCCGCCTTTTTTTTATTCGTTCCGCGGCAATGGCTGATCCTACAGAGGAAAGCTTTATCCTTATATTATAAAAAAGTGAGCATTTCCTCTGAAACATACCAACATTTCCCAGAGGTGGGTAGAGTAGAGAATGTCAAATGACATTGGGAAAATGATGAGACAACCAAAAATTCCTTAATTCATTACACTCAAGTGACAATGACTGACGAAATAATCGTAATCGTTTTTAAAATTACGGGAAAACCCTCTCCGGATTAGATTTTCGTTGGGAATTGTGACTGTGGGAATTGGATAGCTTTCACATTAGCTAAGAGGAAAAAAGAAAATTTCCTATTCTCTGGAAAGTAAGTAAGTTGACGAGGACGACTGCCATTCCACCACTTTACATTTTCTTCATGAGGAAAAAAGGCTGAATCGACAAATGAAAGAAAATGAATAGCTTTTAATCAAAGCTGGAGATGCCGTAGATATCCCGATAGAAATACCGCACGATGTCGGTATTTTGGTACTTCTACGGAAAGAAGGACAGAGTAGTACCACACCGACTCCCACTACGCCGGAAAAATTATGAAGTACAGCTAAAATACCAACCTAGCCGATGTAGGTGTAAATTGACATTAAAAAATCAAATTGTCAAATACCGAACATTTTTTCGATTTTTGGCTGCGAAAGTAAATTTAACGTAAAAGTTATTAATTTCTGGCAAGCCTCACCAAATTAATACCGATTTTTCTTTCCTACCGAGTATTTTGAACTATCGATACCGTCACCGCTACCGATACTTATTTGCCATCCCCAGCTCTGCTCATATTTAGATTGTTCCAAAGTTTTTTGTTCTAGAGATAATTTACATTGTTGAAGTTGCCGGAACACGTACATAGATTACAATTCCTAGCTTTTGCAAAAAAACCTACTTGTTCACATTACTTTTGCTGAGCTGAGTAAATGCCAATTGCAAATATTGTCCACCTTAATGGGAATAGTAAAGAAAAAGCCAGGATGGGAGATATTACATTTAAAATTTTATCCCACTACTAGACACAGTGATACTTGTGCTAAATAATAACATTTCAAGCGTTAACGTTTAATTTTTTTGGGTCCCGTTCACACGAGCTTTTATTATATATATAATGTCAGACTTAGAATTTTGGGTTTGTGATGAGGTAGTTATTGTGTAAACGACATGTTATTATATGAAGAATGTACTTTTACGTGTAGGTCAAAATTTCGAACCTATGTTTTCCTTTCGGGGTTTTACTTCACGCGATCCAACAACAGCGGAGCTTTTGCTTGCATTGCCAAGCTTTTTAGTTTGTTTGCTGAGGTCGAAGGAAGACTTCCAGGGCTTGGATCGTTTCTTCTCTTGTTCGTCACTTCCACTTGCGCCACTTGTTTTACGCTTTTTTTCTTCTTCCCGTTGCCTTATGTATGATTGCATTCTTTCCCTGACCTCCTTACCTTTCTCGTACCTTTCTTGTGCAGGATCGAGCGCGGTTTTCAGAGTACGATGTGTCCCTTTGAATTACGCAGGCGTTTATGATTACAAGCGAAGTTTGCCTTACACGTGAAGAAAATGAAAGCATGAACTTACCGGCGTTTGCATTGCCCGAATCCTTGTAAGATTTCTGCTGGGAAGTGGAACTCTGGTCTTTGGTTGAAGAATCGGATGTTTTAGAGCTAGACCCCGCAGCACCAGGCGCGGAGAATGATCCACCGGGTCCGGGGGGGCTAGGTGGTTTTTTGGGGTCCTTTGTGGTAGCAGCATCTTTTGGGGCCCCTTCCACATCAACTTCATTGGCTGCAATCCACTTTTGAAAATTCTTTCTTTTCAAATCGTACATCTTTTTGATGTCCTCAGTTTTCCACTTCGTGCATTTCGTAGCTGGCTGAGGGTAATTTTCACGCGCTACTTTTCGTCCCTCCTCACCGGAATTTCTAATGATGCAAGTTGCTTTACGTGAAACAAAAACCTTTTCAGTGCTTTAGGTCTGTATATCAGATGCTACATACAATGTCCGATCATAATCGTATGGGCTGAATCTATCTGTACAGGACCCTTCCAGGTGTATTGGATACCCGTCATCATCCACCATGAAGAGGTGGTGTCGCTGCCCGTCAAAGTCGACACGATATCTGAAACAACCGTCCTTATCATGCTCCACTTTTGAGAACATTGTGAGCCCATCTGTTAAAAGAGAACCTGAAGTCCGCCTCGCTTTTGCAGGTGTGTTAGGATCCTCACTCCAGGATTTCCCTGTCAGTTCACTGCTCTGTACATAATATGGGTTAGGGCAGTAGTCGGCATGACTTGGATTTGCTTTTACACGACGCACTTTGATTGCCGGTAAGCTCGAAGTCCAACGATACCCGGGGACTCCATCGATCTTTTACGTGAAAGCATATTACTATCAGTATTTTTGATGTTTTTTTCTTCACGTAAAGTCAAGTAATTAAATTATACCTCTTTGGATTCACTGAGGTCTTTGAGGAGATAATTGTAGTCAGTGAGTAGGAAGGTATTTACGGCACGCCCAAAAACTTTCTTACTCCGTGACAGCTCGGAATTCTGCAGGATATCAGTCCAAAGGGAAACGGCGTCAAATTTGCAGATCACCGAGTTTGCGTCTCCTATTTTCGTGATGCCGCCTGGTGGTATAACGTCCTGGAGTTTCTTCCCGTCAAGTGTAAGCGTGTTGCTTTCCTCGATTCGCTGGATGATGTCCCACGAATTAAATACATGCTTTACTTTACAAGCTAACCGCATCTTTTGCGGTTCATAACCGATCCTATCCCATGGTGGAAGGGCTGCAAAGTCCTTTGGAACAACATTTAGTTTTTTCCCTGGCTTGGCCTCATATGACCCTAGGCATGTTACATTCGGGTCCAATACTTTTTTTTGTGGGGTGGATGCAGAGCCTTTATAAAAATTATGATTATTAGTTTCACGTGAAGACCAAAGTAGGAATACGAAAAGAAGGAGGAGAGCACGTATGGCCAATTACTTCTCGGTGAAGCGGACTGTTCAGCAGGGGGAGGCGTGGTGGTAGCATCAGTGTCTGACTGCTTTGGTTTTCCATCTTCAGGAGGAGTCTGACTGGTGGCTTCCTGCTCCACTTGGACCGCTTCCTTTCCGGTCGATTGAGGTGCTTTTGATGTACCCGGGGTGGTTGCGGAGGATGCTGGTTGGGACGGAGCGGCAGCAGCGGTTGCTTGGTCAGTGGTTGTGGTTTGCGCTGGAGGGGCGGGGGTAGGAATCTGACTTGTTCCACGACCGGTAGAAATTCCCACCTTCTCGATTTGGGACGCCAGGTTTTCCGGCTTGATTCCTCTTCCCCTACCTCGTCCTCGTCCTGCCATGACTATACTTTCTAATTTTGCAGATAGTTAAACGTGAAGTAATGATCTGAAGATGCAGTGAGATTAATTGAATTGATGTAGAACGTGGGTCGAAGTTGGTACATTTATTAATTGATGTAGTTTGTAAAAATAGAATGAATGCGTATTAATCTGGTTCGTGAGCTTTACGTTAAATGCAATTAAAAAAATCATGATTTTTTGATAGTTGCGTCTGTAAATATGCACTTTGTGATGGAAACGCAACTTTCTGAGCGTCAGAGCTCAGCATCTCACGATGCCCCGTTTTTGCAGAAACTCTTACCTGCTGCTTTTCTTCTGTCATAAGCATTGGCTATTAAAATCATCTGATCATTTCCTTTGCTGCTCTTTTCTGTTTGCTTGTACGTGTAGTAAAAAAAGTAAAGTTGAGATAAAAGCTTCAAACCAACTTAATTTGAATCATCGTTAATTATCAATTTTGTCAAAAATTACCACCATGGCTAGTCATTACGTAAGATTTTTACGTCTAGATGGGATCCCCCCTAACATCACTGAGAAGCAGCTAGTATCCGCTTTGGTTAAGCGGTGTGAAGGTATAAAAAAATACTCTTGTTCAGTGAGCCTAACTGATATTTTTAATACTGTGGTTTATGTGCTCTGTTTTCAAGAGGTGGGATTTGACGGGATGTATGAGGAGATCTTGCAAGCACGGATTTATCGACCCACCACTAAATGCGGAGTTCAACCGTTTGCGATTGTGTGGGAGCTGGATATCCACTTTCGTTGGTTCCGTCAGCAGATTGGAGACTTTCGCATTGACGGCAACCTCATATCGATAACGAAAGTAAGTGTGTTTGTCTTCACGTACAATTCAATGATGACTATGTGCGTATCAATTAAGCACGGTGTTCCAATTCTATCATAGGATGATGGTTGTCCACGACTGGATACTGGTGCTCCAATGATTACCATTGGAAAGGAAAAGCTGGAAGCATTTGCAATTTCTCGAGGAGGAACTTTTCAACCAATTCCGTTTGTCACTCGCCCAGAGAGCCAAATCCCTCCACTTCCTCCTTGCATTTATAGCAAGCTCCTGAAAGTGTCTGACGTGAGTGAATAATTTATTTACTTTACGTTAAGCTGCACTTGAAGTATATAATTTTTTACCACTCACATATACTTCCGCTTTCAGACACGAATTCATCCCATTCTGATTGGCGCAGCCAGGAAAATTTACCGTTCTAAGCACTTCCAATTCTCGTCTGTACTTCGTACCATTCAAACCCTTCGTAAGACTAACTTTACACACATTAAGTACCTTGCATACATTTTAAAAGTATGATAGTTGAATGAAATTATTTTTTTCAGTTCGCTGGAATCAACAACAAGTGAGTGTTTGGCTTGGTAAGCACGGTAAAACCGTTGAAACTAAGGTGGAGTTCATGGATCCCAGAGGAAAAGAACCGTTCGTTGTCAAGCATGGGCAAGGGATTGGAGAGAGTGGAAGCATAGTTGATTTTCATGGTATGATTGATGATAATTTTAATTTTTTTACGTATAGGCTAAGCATGCAGTATTATTATTGCTTTCAGAAATTCAATTCGTGAACGGATTCGTACCATTGACCAGCTTTGATGAGACAATTTTTGATCGTTCATTCTACAACTCAATTGATGCGCCATGCCGTTTTTGCAAACGTTCGTTTGAAATTCTTGGGGTGGATAAGGATCTGATGTGGGCTGCTGGGCGATGTGCCTGCAATTATAAAGGGTGAGATTGAAGAGTTTTTTTGAAAAATATAGATCCTCCTTTATGTTAAAGTCCCATGAGTTATGTTTTTGCTTGCTTTATTTCTAGCGAGTTTGGGAACACCCACATCCAGGGAGAACGATTTTCCCGGTTGATTCTGGTGAAAGTGGATGACGGAGGTGCTCTGAAGTGGATGGCGCTACCAGATTCTATCAAAATGTACTAATGGTACAGTTTACTTAACGTGAAACAAAATTTAAAGTTAGTGAATAATCAAATCGGAAATAATCAGTCTATTTTTGTCATCAACTTAAAAGTAACGCCTTTATTTACATCCAAATAAAAATTAAATTTGATCGTCAGTGTTAATTTCAGGCATCTCTTTTCTTGCACGTTTAGACTTTTGAACAGTAATACCCAAAGACTTTGTTGGTTTCGGAGTGTAAGGGCAGTCGGTAAAGGGATTTATTGCTAGGATGAAAATGAAAATTATATAAGCATTTTTACTACACGTGAAACAAATACTTGAGGAAAATATCATTAATAATACCATTACCTCCTGGCTTCTTCCGAACTATTTCATGTTTCGAAGAGTAGTCAGCTCTGTGTTGGTCATCAGGAAGCACTTGTACTCTCTCGTTGTACTCGTTAATGGGATGAGCAAGGGAAAGGGTCCCTTTCATGAAAGCATCCAAACTGAGATAATAAGAAGAATAATGAATTGAATTTCCTATACGTAAAGTAATTATGCATTCCCATTTTAAAAATTAATTCAGCTTACTTGTGTGGCTCATATTTCTGAATTATCCCAAGCATAGGCATCATGTTACAAAAAGGATCACAGTAGCATCGATTATTCCATCGCGTCACGAATTGATAGGTCTCAGCCACAGTAAAGTTGACTGCTTCTGCACAGTTCCAACCTGGAGAAAGGATGAGAAGGCTTGTTAATGTATGCTAATTTATTCCCTTTACGTTAAGTAACAAATTTTCCTTACCCCTATTATACCCCATGTGGTATCCCTTGGATGGGAGGATCACGAATTCCCCTGGTTGCTGAACAAGCCGATTATAAGGGATCCCCCACAAATCAAGCTGGTTGGGAGTCACAAGAAACTGCTTGTGACGGAGAAAAGCAGGGCACCGCTCAGTCTCAACTGGAAAAGCCTCTCTCATCTTTTTCTCTAGTTTTGGTGCATAAGCAGGAGGAATCACCCACCACACCTTGGGGGCACCTAAGATATTCAATCTTAATAGTTAAGTTGCCTTCACGTACAATTGAACAAAAGCTAAACTACATTACCGTCATGTAGATAATTAATGCTAGCGAGATCCCAGTCTTCCGTGTGGATACAAAAGCATGAATTCTGAAGGAATAAGGGTAAGGGAGAAAAAGCAAAATGTTGGACTATACGTTAAGGCAAAGCAAAAAGCAAGTACTCAAATTAGAAATGATGATGATGATCATACCCTCTCCCCAATGTAAAGCTGAGGCTTGTTGATTCCCTCCGCTGACCAGTGGAATCGCGGCTTGTCAGTTGGACCCTTTCTGCTGGCGTCCACGACCCCAAGCATGTGCAGATCATCGCCCAAGTTGTTTAAGTTCCAACCGTCGCGCAAGAGATCAAATCCTGACCCGTTAACTCCAAAAGCATACTCGTTTTCATAGATTCCATCCCTCAGCATCTGCCAAAACTGCTCGTCTCTCTTGTCATCATCAATCAACTCTGTAACACTGAGAAAGAAATATTGTAAGCTTAGATTGACTATTAAATATTTTTACTTCACGTACAAAAATTTTACTTACTCATTTTGAATTTTAAGATTTTTGTAAGCGTAAAAACTCAAGTTGAACTTTTTCTTTGTTGCGGACGCTCGGAAACATTCAGCAGTATCAGATCTGCACTCAAATTGCTGGTGATATCCTTCGCCAACTTTTGATCCTTTGAAAAGATCCCCGTTGAATGATGGGCGAAATGTACGTGGAGGTCGGGCTATAATTCCCCCTGATTCATCAAGTTTGTTGGCATACATGAACGAAATAAAATAAGGGAAATTCCGGAATGCCAGCATGGTTTCAAATTCCACAATCACGCTTGAGCGGTAGTTTGGGTAATCTCCAGATTGGCATGCACGTGCAATCTCAACAATTTTCATTCCATCCACTTTGTGCTTCCACTCTCCAGAATTTGATGCTTCACGAGAAGAAACGGTTGAAATTGAAAAACACTTGGAGTACTGGTCTGAGGCGGAAGAGAAATCAGGGGAATCCAAATTTGGGTCATGAACAAACACCACAGTTTCGTTTAAATGTAGGTTTTCAGGAGGTGGTGGTGATGGTGGGCATGTCAAGACATTTTCATTACTTTCTGTTTCACGTACAGTAATTGATTCATTCTCAACCTCATGGAATACCGGGATGAGACTTGATTGACGGGTCGCAGGATCAACCTGATTAGGAATGTAGTCTGAGGGTGGGATCACATACTGCTCATTGATTTTGACACTGGGATGAGTCGATTTCAGATGTTCAATATACACCTCCCAGGAATACAGCTTGGCACAACAGTCCGGGCGTTTAACTGCTGATTTCGCCACTGGGCACTTCCCAACGTGCTTGATGAGGTTGCGCTCTCCCTTTAATTTTTTCTTGCACGCATAGCACCACATAAAAAGGGATTTTGATGAATGTTGATTATACTTATGATCCGGTAATGAGCTTTTGGCCAGTTCCACTCCACAAATGTCGCATTTTACTTTTGTTTCTGTACGTGAAAATAAAAAAGTAATTTATGTTATAAATAACATACCCTCCATTGTTAATTGTTGCCGGTAAAAAAAAATTAACTTGTGCCTAGGCTAATGACTCGTGGTGAAACAAAAACAAACTGTCAATGCACCAGTGTCCCTCCGCTATGATTCAATTTTATGGGGCATCATGGGAAAATGTATGCATCATTATACACACGCATCACCGTTCTCTTTGTTGCAGTACATGTCTTGAGTTTACTTGGATCATTCACTCACATCATTCATAGAGTAATAGGGAATCCCATACAATACAGTTCATCAACAATAATACATATTATCTATTACATAATATATCAGTCATCATAAGCTTCACGTAAAATTAATCCACTCGTCTGGCGGTTCGGTAAACAGCTCCGACCTCGTTGAGTTTGGCCATCATCATCCTTACGGCCTGCATAGCACAGTTGCGATATGTTGTCCTGTTCATCACGATCACAAGTAATTCACTCGCTCGGCTCAGCAGAAAGTTGATGCTGAATAAATTAATGAGAACTTATATAGTTTGAGTTTTTACGCGAAATGCAATGAATTTCAAAAAAATTAATAAATTACATGTAGTAGTGCTTGAGACATCCAATGACGTTCCTCCCCGACCTGACCATGCTCACGATGACAATGCGCCCTCCTCTCCCTTGCATCTCGTTCATGGAAAAGACGTTGCAGCCCTTTAATAAAGTTGATGCATTATTTTTCACGTATAGAACACAAGCATTATTGTTTTCGTACCTGAAGCGCTGGAGATTGTTCCAACAGTCTTTTCTGAGCCTCATAGAAAGTCAGGATGTTGATGGAATCAATTGGCACCTCATTGTTGGTAAAGCGGGTGACCAAGTCTTCAATGATAAAGACCTCTTGAATATTGGTCCTTCCACCAAAAATCTGTGATAAGAATGTACAGGGTTGAATAAGTCGTAGTAATTAATTATTTCTGTAAGTGAAAAT